>CAXHWN010001605.1:51200-56200 GCA_964020975.1 Hermodice carunculata | reverse complement strand
TTCATTCACGATGGGAATATACAGCAAACAATGTTTAATTTGTGGGAAATTACATTTACTACATCTTTATGCACACTTCGTCATGTACATTGTTTGGATCGTGAGTAGAGACAAAATGGCTGAAGCAGACATTTCTCAGTTAAAGCAATACAGAAAATCCTGGACCCAAGGAGCCAATCTCAGGCAGACATAAGGCTGTTGAAGGAGGGATATGGGGCCTTTATTTTACAGACAAAAGACCACTGACGGATTCAGAAACACATGTCACTTTTAAACGCCCTTTCATGATGGTTGTGAAAGTTAAAATTGACTTTTACAGGGCGCAACCAGACCATTAAACCTACACACGAGAGAACAATTAGTGTCACATACATTGGCAGGATTTCTATCAGCAGATGTGAGAAAGTGTTCAAATATATAATTATTGCAAGGTATACTTTCCAATTTGGACCAAGATAGCTGTCTGGACTTGAACACAAGAAATTTTATTGTAATTGACGATCTGATTAGCAATATATGCAATCGTGAAAGAAAGAAATATCTGCTCACCAAAGGAAGCCACAACATTAACATTGCAATCCGAGCATTATCGTGCCCATGCAAAAATTCCACGAGCTATTCACAGTGACCGTGTGCTTAATTTGCCAGTGTTAAATTTAAGGCAGCAACCCTTTGGATTTTCAAACAATAAAGAACATGAGTCAATCCATGTTCCCAGACAAGCCAGTGTACATGATGGACATATACAAAGAAGTCCCTTCCAAACCATATGGAGCCTTCATGATTGATTTGGAAGTGACATCACCCAATCACAAATGACTGAAATCAAATACCACGTCACTGGACTGGCATCTCCACAAAAGGTCGCAAAATTTGTTGCAAGTCATTCGAAATCCCTTATGTCCATATCTGAAGATTCAGCAACTGAAAGTGAGGAAGATGACGTGAGACAACAGCCTGTGACAAAAAAAAATGACACACTACTGTGTATAGACAGGCTTCAATGTCCTGACAACAAGATAAGTCGAGATCCTCCACAATGGAAAGAATTTCTCTAAAGCATAGCTCAGCCAGAATAACAAAGCATTGGCGCATCCATGTGTGTGCGAGTGGAGTGGTGGGAGACGACACATTTAATACCTTGCCTGGTGTGTCCACAGACAAAATGAGAGTAAGAAAAAAAGAAAGGGAGAAAGAATTTGAGTAAAAAGAAGAAGTCTGTGTCCACACAAATAATTACCGTGCTGCTTTTGTTGTACAAGCCTCTATAACAGTCTCATTGTTTTAACACAGATTCTTAACTCAATTCCATCATTGTTTCGAAAAGCACACATGTTCACAGTAATCCTTTATACATCCAAAGTGCCAATGCATATTCACTGGGACACGTGACTGGTCACAGCGCATAATTTTATGACTGATGCTGCTGCTGTTGATCTAGCAAAACTTGACCACCTACTTCGGTTAACTCTATCTGTGCCAACTGCGACTAAGGTCAAACTACTTAAAACGATCAGCTCTGGATTGTTATGGGATGCTGGGAACACTTCCCTTGTTCAAAACACTTTTCATTCAACTGGCAGCGCGCCTGCAGATACATATAATATAAAAGTGCAATTAAACACTCCTCTGTGCGCTTGATATGATTTGAGGTTATTCAGTAAATCATCATAAAAAACCAGTACCCAGAGTAAAAAAAGGTAAAACATGTTTAACAAGCAGCATGAAGTAAAACAAAAAACAAAAAAAACCCAAAAAAATAATTAAAAAAAAAAAAACTTCATGGCGCGCTTGCTGTTCACTCGGCCCACACAACACCGACAAAAACTTGTAACAGTCCAAAACTTAACACTGAAAGAGTTAAGTTTAGCTTACTAGTGATGATGATTGCTTAAGATACAGCTTTTTACCCGCGGCTCATAAAGTAATGGGTGATATCATTGTCCCCAGCATCTGCCCGTCGCCAGTTCAGCCGCGTCTAGGTCCTTCATTCAGTCAACGATGATGACCTTACCGCATTACTAATGTCTAAACTAGATGATCACGATTATCCTGTGCTCTGCTAATTGAAATATGCTTTAACAGTATTGCAGCACATCCACACATATATTGTCTGTATAGCTATAAACATTTAGAGTGGTAGCGAAGTTAAATATTTAATTCATAAAAAAATAAAATAAATAAAAAATACAGCGCCATCTGGTGGCAAAAGAAATAGGTGACCCTGGGTGACCCTATGTGCAATACCAAAGCAATTGGCCAAGCAGTTCTTGAGATGATATTTTTTTTTTTTAGACAGCTATGCCATTTAAAAAAAAAATCATCACCATCTCCTTTGCAGACTTGACAGAGGTCCACTTTGGAGACATCCAATGCAAAATCAAAACCTTACAACCACCAGTTTTTGAGAAGAGGTCTAAAATGTAAATACAATAGCCATATATACCATACAGAAACATCCATGTGCAAAATCAAAACATTCCATGGAGCAGTTTTTTGAGAGTCAAATTGTAAAAGTCCAATGACGGAGAGACAAACGGACGACGGATACAAACGGATTCCAATAGCTCTGTTGACTGGCAAGTCAGCAGAGCTAAAAATGTGACGTGCTTGTTTAAAGGCCATACAGGGTGACAACGTTACCACACTGTCTCTCGAAGTGCTGATTGAAACTGTTTATAGAAACCTATAGCGACATTCCTTAGGTCAATGCAGAACTTCATTGAAAACTGGCTGCATCTGATCATTTTTATTTCTTATCAAACTTTATAATTAAAATATTTGGCGTTAAGTGCAATTGGGTAACTTAAATGATATTTTGTATCATGTTTAACCGATTTGTCTGATTTTAATATGTACTTTGTTGCCTAATTGTACTTGAAGTTGTGTGAAGAAAATTATGTTTTGATGACATGTTCTTTACATAAAGGCCATTGACTTTTATATTTTTCTGAATACACATTTACTCAATATTAAGAGTTACTCAAGATTAACAGTATTTTCTCAAATGTCACAAACCTTACACACGACGTTGAAACATTGACTCAGTGCTAGCAGTGAAACAGAGGTTAACTGTTTGGAGACTTTTAAAGTGAGGACCAGGTGTCATCATGGGGTTTGTTTTACATTTATGGTGCAGGCTGTCCATTGTTGCAGTACTTGTTAGGATTTCCCTTAGTACAGGTGGTCTAGCTGGAACTGTTTATTTTACAATCACTGGGACTGAATATAAGGCCCCAGTTTGTTTCTACTTCAGTAATACACTGACAGGTGGTTTAACTAGGATAAGCTATCCAGCTAGAAAGAGTATATACTGGTTCAGGGGTAAGACAAATTGTGCTTACTTGAACCTGTACTAAAAAAAATAGTAATTATGCTTTGTTTGACAGCTTTTCTTCTTTCATAATAAAA
Source organism: Hermodice carunculata (assembly GCA_964020975.1). Taxonomy (NCBI): domain Eukaryota; kingdom Metazoa; phylum Annelida; class Polychaeta; order Eunicida; family Amphinomidae; genus Hermodice; species Hermodice carunculata. Next base: position 52,789 of record CAXHWN010001605.1, on the reverse strand, counting down.
CTGTACATTTATAAGCAAATGTTGACATATTTAGCTAATTCACCATTTGAAACATTTATATTTATTCATTATTATGTGGGTTGTCTTCGCTGAATAGTTAACTTAGACAAGGAACCTCTACTCAGAGAGACATGTACTGGTGTAGGCTCCAAAACATGTTCTGAGTAGTAACCCGCTGAAGACCCTTTTATTTATTTGGGCAAATACAGCCTACATCAAAATCTACAGAAGAACGTGTGCAATATGGACAATAGTACTTTCAAATGTATATAGATTAATTTTTTATTTCCATTTTTCGATAGAGGGATTTTAACTCATGGATCTCTAAGTGACACTACCACTAAAAATGGCTTTGGCATAGTCGAGGCTTGTTCTTTTGCTTGACAGCGGTGGCGGCAAGAGCGGGTCTGCAGTAACTATAATTGGCTTCTATTGAAGCTCAATGGCCATATGGAAACAAATTGCGGAACAGCGGGATATTCCTTCGTCGAACTCTTTTTCTATTTGTGTGGGGTTGTTTTTTTTTTTTTTTTTTTTTTTGTTTGTTTGTTTTTTTTTTTTTGTTTGTTTGTTTTGTTTTTTTTTGTTTTTTTTTTTGTTTTTGTTTTTTGTTTTTATTTTTTTTTTGTTTTGTTTTTGTTTTTGTTTGTTTGTTTGTTTGTTTTTTGTTTTTTCATTAGGAAACTACATGGTAAAAACGGACATTCCATACACCCTATTCAAAGGTCCCTGCTATTTTGGGATGACTACTGACCTCTGGTGACAGAAACTATAATGAGTCTGTGATGGAGACCATTTCAAGTCTCCATTCACTTGCAAGGTAATGTTGCTAACTGTGCTTGCTCAAATCTATTATTAAGAACACTTTTGTGCTTGCTCAAATCTATTATTACGAGCACTTTTGTATATAACCTTTGTATTGTTCTGTAAGGAAAGCTCTAGGCCCACAACACATAAGGGGAACAATCTTCAGTGCTTTGACTGTTCCGAATTGGCGCTGGTGTACATCTAACTGCAATTTTGATACCCAGTGCAGTTGCACCCAAAGCCAGAATAACTGAGTTGACTCTCCCTATGTTCAAGGAATTTCCAGCAACAACAATTTAGTAAATATGGGTTCTAAGGATATATAATTATCTGTCACAGATATATTTATTCTAAAGATCAATTGACTTGGTATTGGAGCAAACATATCAGTGCAGACCTCATTTTCTAATCATACTAGAAAAAAAAATGAAACGTGCGTATTTCGGACCATATATATATCTATATATATATATATATATGTGTGTGTGTGTGTGTGTGTGTGTGTGTGTGTGTGTGTGTATGTTTATTACCCAAATGTATGAATGGTTCAAAAATAGGAATTCAACCGAATATGTTTTGTAGTAAGATGATATGAACATGTTACAATGAATACTTATTTCATATTAACATACTACATTACAAATTTTTGCAACAATGGATCAAACACTGAAAACCTGTTTTTTCCTCACTGTCCTACTGTTGTCCTAACAGGATAGCACAACGGGTGTATTCAAATATGTTTTTCAAAGATAGATATGAAGGTAAGCAAATTTTGCATGCAA
>CAXHWN010001605.1:36200-46200 GCA_964020975.1 Hermodice carunculata | reverse complement strand
ATCACAGGGTGAAAGTCAGCATATATGGAAGTAGATGTGATAGTCCATCACTACCTTTGTTCATTTTGATATGGCTAAACTAAATGACATTATTTGTAACAGAGTGTTGCATTTTGTTATATCCTGTTGCATACCAATAACCCATGCAGGTAGTCTGTACATATATTCGTTAATAATGCCATATATTGATATCATCGGTTCATATTTTCAGTGATTGGTGTCAAGGCCCGGGTGCCATTATACCCAGGGCATGACATGACCCTAGGCCTAAACGTCCCATTCGAACCACTTGTTTAGTTACTGTATGTTTACAGAAGACTAGATGAGCATTTGAGGAACTGATTATACTCCTTATTACAAGTTGAACACTGAGAATGGGCCTGCAGATCAGAGTAATTTTCATGTTGCATGACACGAGCCTATAGGCCTACTGAGCCAACTGAAGCACCTACTGTCTACTCTTTATTTACGGCAAGGTGACGATAGTAATCATATTTATTGCACTATAAATACGTGTGATCCTTGAAATTTACATACTTATTATAGGTCACACTGTTTAAATTTGGATAAGTATGTGTGTCCTTTATATCTAACAGTACCTGCCACTGTCTCCACCTGTCCCCAGGGTAGTTTTGTTTTGGTTTATCTTTAGTTTGGAGGGTTATAATTTATCACCCTATCTGCCTGGGGTTACACCATTATCACTGAACATTTACTAGTGTCCTCTCTCCACTCCGTGTATGGCAACTTTGTGCCAACGTGTGTACCTTTTTCTTTACAATGTTTTCCTGCAAGTACGTATGTCAATTTTCCCTACGATGTGTTGCCAAATTTCTAATTACTTTTTTATTTAAGGACAGTTAAGACACCAAACACCTTTGCATGGCCGATTTTGAAATTTTAACGGTTTTCACAAGATGAATGTTCTTTCTTTTAGTTGTCAAAATTTCGAGCTTTTAACTAAAGTAGAAATACGAGAAAAACACCAAAAACCACACAGGCATGTGGACATCCGAAAGTCCATGTGTCATTCTTTTGGTTTTCAGCTGCCAAACGGAACAATGCCACCTGTCAATCATACTTTACAGCCTGCCACGTGGCTGCAGGTAGCAACGGCCAATGGCAAAAAGAAAGTGGTATCAGGGCGGCAATGCGAAATAAGGCAGCATGCCGTAAGTATGTTTGTGGGCAGGGAAAATAAGCAAACATGGTAACATTATCATAGCCTTAGTGGTTTACTTTATAGTTATCGTGCTTGTTTTGCGTTCTAATGAAGAGAGACTTTAAATGTTCAAGAGGAGCGGGAATCGTCAGACGATGTCCCTTCAAACTTCAAATGTCGTGCCGCGATGGATTACCTCTGTGGTCATTCGCACCAAAGACTGGCGGGGAAAAAACTGACACCCTAATCAACAATACCCACGTACATAATAATACTTTATCGGAACCCAGGGATGAGGAAATAAAAGTACAAATAAACACATCGAAATAAGCATAAACGTGAACAGCAGAGAAAACACACAAAATAGCGTTACAAAGCTCAGGTTGGAAAGAGAAAAGAAACTCATTGAGAACAAAACTACAAAATAATGACAAGCTAACTAAGTAAAGTGTAAAACAAGTCTAACATGCTAACTACATAAAGTATACAGATAGGAAACGGAAAACCAAACCCGCCATCCATACACTGACCACCAGCGGCCGCGGGCCGCCCCACCGAAGCAAGGCAACACAACTTTCGTTGCCAGGCTTGAGGTCACGGGGCCGGAAAGGCCGCCTCCATGACGTCACACTTTGAAACCAGACTGTCGCTGTCCCCGTTTGACAGATCGCTGAATAATGTTTTCCGTACTTCAAAGGCTCTTTTATTTATGTGATTGATCACGAATTGATTGACAACCTCTCCAAATGTTCAGGGACAATGCTTACTACGTTTTGTACAAACATCAGTTCAACTTGAGCAAATGGCCTTGTTTCAGAGGCAAATGATCAACATCAAAGGCCTTTGAAGCTTGTTTTCTCAGAAAGGATAATAGGACGAGAGCCCCACCTAAGAATGGTAATTCCAAAAAAACTGCTGGGCGAAATTTATTCCGGTTAAAAGCTTTCGATTCTTTAATGTCTGAACTGCAAAAACAATTCACCGATTTTCTAAATTTTGCTTCGTTCTTTTTCTATGAAATGAAGAAACTGAACACCCTGAAAATCAAAGGGGAAATTGAAACGTCAAACTTTGAGGATGGTTAACAGAAAAACGAAACCAAATATAAAAAATCGCAGGATCGTTTTTTGTTGCCAATATGTCAGGATTTAGATCCAAGTGTAATTATGATTTTTCACAAATAATTAGTGACTTATAATGACATTAATGGGGTGGATGCTTTGCGGTCAACTTTCAATTGTTTATTCAACAATTAACATTACAGACACCCAAATACGGGACATATGAATTTTTTGCAGTATGACGAGTACACACATATATGATATGTTATCCTAACGCAAATACATTTTGAGCTAGGATTGACTAAAGTTGGATTTATTTTTGGTGTCTTACCTGTCCTTAATGTCAAGATTAAGAGTGTTAATATTCATAATAGTTACAAGTGTGTTACAGCTGATAAATTCATTTATGTTCAATAATTACACATACAACATTATAGTGTGCGTTTGCTTAGTTGTTCATCAAATCTTGTTCAGGCTACTTCTGTTTGATGTTTTAATCATAATGAAACGCTTTTCAAAGTTGTAGAGAGTATCAAACATAACCTACACGCACAATACATTTACAGTGAAAGTTATTCATCTACTATGGTACTTTCACTTTGTATTGTGTGTGAAGCTACATGTCTTGTTATATGCTATATGAATGTACACACAATAGATAAATATTACGAGGTACTAATGGAAGCATGGATTTTTGTTAACCTTCTCTCCGAGTAAGAACCTTCGCTCATGTCTATTTTTACTTAGCAACACTAATCGTACTTTACAAATTAAAATACGCAACAGTTTCGAAGTTTACACATCTTGTCATTTGCATGGTATATCTAGTGTTACGTGGAGGGTGTGAAAAATTATTTAAATCTGATTTAGAGTTGAATTTTTTGGTTTTGGAATTGTTTGAACTACCACTAGTATACTTAGTGATCCTGCTGTACAGCACATTAATGTTATGCGCCTTCTCACCAATTTTGAAAAACATACAGAGCACTATTTTATGTGGCAGTTTGAAAATGGAGCAAATTATTTTGTTTTACGCTATCATCGGCTTTTGGCGAATTATATGGACGGCTTTGCTATTTTAAATTTCCTCGTATTACTGTTGACAGGGGATATATATCCAAACCCAGGCCCCACTGAAACAACTGGGGACTTGAGTATTTGCCATGCAAATACCCCTAGCCATTTGTACGACAAACTTTTGTGTATCAGGCCATCGCTAGCACATTCATAGGACTTAACAGCCCTTTCTGAAGCTTGACATTCCCGGAATAAGGACAGTGCTGACTTTACTTTACCAGGCTTTCACCCGATCATACACCATGATCGCGCCAGTCTTTTTGGCGGTGGCGCTTTACGCATCTCGGGCCTTAGTTTTGAAAAGACGTACCGACCTGCTGAACTCTGCTCTCCAAATATTTGTGGGTGGAAGCTCGAATTCATAAAAACAAATTCTTATTAGCAGTTGTTTATAGACCCCCAGTTGCAGGTGTGTCGTTTCGGGAAGACCTCCAGGTAGATGTGGACTAGGCCAGCAGCTTTGGATCCAATAACGTAGTAGTTATGGGTAAATTGAATGCAGAGCCTGGAACTAATCATGGAAAAAAAATAGCTAAATTTTTGGTCTCCAAAACAAATTCACCATTCATATCAATGGTCCTACTAGGATAACTGAACATACCTCAACATGTTTAGATCAGATTTTAAATAATATTCCACCAACTGTGACTTGTATACCCCTGTATTGCCTTCAGTTGCACAAAATGATCATTGCACAGTCTCAGCAAGCCAACTTGTTCGAGTCAAAATTGATAGTTCGTACAAAAGGTTTATTGTGCAGTATTCTAAAGTAATTTTGAATACTTTCGAGGAAAATTAAATGAAGTAAACTGGGAAGCGTTCTTTGAAGCCCTTGATGTCGATTCTGCCTGCCCGAATTGGACAACTACATTCTTGAACGTCGCTGGACTATGTATACCAAGCAAAAATGTCAGCATTAGACATAACGACAGTCCATGGAATTCCTCAAAAATGCAGACACAAATCTTTAAGTTAACAGAATGCACGAAAAGGGAAAGGTCTCAAACGAAAACCCTTAACTTTGGAGGTATTTTCGTGAACTGAGGAACAAATATATTAGTGATCTAAGGACAGCCTAAGATGATTATCATAACAAATAATGGCCTATTGTAGATACTGGGGAGTTTAAAAGTAAATAGTGCTGAAAAAATGGTCAAATATTTTATGCCTGGTATACTAAAAGGTCTATACCATCTATACTGTGAAACGACTCTGTCATATCTGAAGGTACAACCAAAGCTGTGGTTTTCAACGAGTATTTTCTAAATCATTGTAATGTGAATGACAACTCCTTTACATTATCCAGGGAAGTCCGATATCCACAAAATTTACTGAAAGTCATTGTTTTAAGCAAAGGTATCATTCTTGAGATCCTGCAATCTATAAATACTGACGAAGCACGTGGACTGGACAGCATTAGCCCCATGTTGTTCTGGGAAGCCGCTTCAAGTGTTGCTCCTTCTCTCACCAAACTATTTAATCTCTCTCTGAATAACTGCAAGTTTCCATCAGAACGGAACAAAAACACACAAACGTAACACCAATTCATCAAGGTGGTGTGACCGAGCCGTGTAGTTATTACAGACTGATCTCCTTACTATGTTGGGCAGGGAAGTTCTTTAAATGTGCTGTATTTAAGCGTGAAAATTACGGAAAATCAGTCTGAATTTATACCCTAACATAGGACAGTTGCCAACCAGTTAGTTTTTCTTTATCACGAGTTTTCTAAAGGAGGTGAACTCCAGGAAGAAGAGCAAGAGGTATTTGGTGACATTATTAAAGCCTTTGATAACGTCTCGAAGCCACGGTTAGTTCACAAGTTGAAAAATGCAGGTTTCCGGGGCCCACTTAATCGTCGATTGGAAGATTACCTCCATGCAAGATCTCAAAGAGTAGTCATCCAAGGCCAGGCTTTTTCGGGGGGGGGGGGGGGGGAGGGTCAGAACAAGGGTTCCACAAGGTTCAGTTTTGGGTCCACTGTAGTTTCTTGTGTATGTTAATGATATTGAGATTGTTAAATCTGAAAAACGCCTTTTGCTGATGATAGGACTTTATATATTACAGTTAACTATCCAACAAAAGTAGCTGACAATATAAATAGTGACCTCGATTCAATATCACAATGGTCAGGCCAATGCCTTATTTCCTTTAACCATACCAAAACTAAATCAATGGTAATGAATAAAACAATAACCATGAAGACCATCCCAACCTAATATTCAATAATAATATTCTTAGGAATGTTACTGTGGACAAGCATTTAGGACTATGATTCTCGTTTGACCTTTCCTGGACCACTCATGTGGACCATACTGTTGCAGAATCAAGAACACTAGTCTGTGTCCTAAAACGCCAACAATATATATTGAATAGAAAATCCATTGAATGTCTTTAGTTTGTCTTTGTACTCCCCTGCTTGGAGTATGCCAGTATGTTCTGGGATGGATATGCAAAAACTGATAAAGATCGTTTGGAAGCTGTCCAGCTGAATGCAGCCCGGGTTGTGACAGGATCATTTGCACAAACAAGTTTAAAAAAAAAAAATACAGAAGTAGGCTGAAAAAAAGCTAAGCATAGGAGAAGACAAAAATTGTTATATATATATATATATATATATATATATATATATATATATATATATATATATATATATATATATACATACATATACATATATATATATATATATATAATATATATATACATATATATATATATATACATATATATACATATATATATATATATATATAACGAACATACCTAAAAATGCATGGAGATGGAGAAATCAAATAAGAACTTTTGAAGCTAAGGATTCTACATTTTATAATTCTTTCCTTCCATCAGCAATCCAAGTATGGAATTTACTACCCCAAAATGTTAAGAACCTTGACCATCTAGATGAGTTTAAGCGAGAACTAAACCGAAGTAAACCCAACAGTAAAGAGTTGCATTATTCTGGAGTAAGAATAATTGCTATAATTTATGCTAGAATGCTAATGGGCTGCAGATAGCTGGACAGGGATCTCTTCAAATTTGGTGTTGTTGAAACTCCACCATGCTCTTCTGGAGCATTCTTAAAAAATGTTTATCCCTTTTTTTTAGAATACAATAGGTATTTTCTGCTCAGGAACAAGTTACAACTAAGATTTTTGCCCATTGCCAACTTTAACATGAAATCCTTATTGTTTGGCATTGAAAGAAGTGGAATTGACAAAAGACAGAGTGAGGAAATCTTTGAGGCAGTTCACAATTCATTAAACTTTCTGGAAGGTTCAAAATTCACTTCTGCAGTATAACTTGACATAGGAAATTTTTGGTTCTTCTTCCAGCCCACACACACCGTTCTACCTTATCTCATTGGTCGTTTTTCGTAATTGTTGTCCTTTACGATATCTATCTGTAGACTTGTGTTTTGAAATATCCATGTTGTCTTGTGTATATGTACAAGAGGCGTTTATATACGCTTCCAAGCCTGTTGGCAAATTGAGTTTCTTTTGAAATAAAATATGTCCAAACTAAATTGCACGACAGACGATCAGGAATATCCTGCCATGAGCACAAAGTCAGCCTAAATGTCGGACATGGAGAGGATTTTGTCTCCAAGCCAGTTTTATCACCTTCCAGCTAGACATTTCATTCCAGCCCTCAAGGTGAGTACCTTCACATTTCATTTCACAGAATAAACTAATAATCTTATTTTGTAAATATTGTTGCATGGGTATAAAATAGCACGTACAGACTAAACTGCAATTTTGGATCTAATTTTTGTCTAAAAATATGCAAATTTGAGGGGAAAAATGTCAAATTGTCTGCGATCCCGCATTAATTTCTATGCTTATCAAATTCATAAGTTTCTCAGACATTTTGTCAATAAGTGGCAAAGTTGTCGCCGATTTCCGAGAATTGGCCACGTCCGTCAATTGGATTAAAAAGCATAAAATATAATTTAAACAATTTTAATTGAAAAAATCAAACTAAGTATAATGCTATCCTCAAAAGTGACAGATCTAGGATTCCACAATGGGGGATGGCTGAGTGGGAAGCCCGATGATTGTGTCTCTCTCGTTAAGGGAGGTCCGGGGGTCCCCCAAAATTCGGAAAATTAACTCATTTCAGTGCATTCTGGTGCCCTGAGGAGTATTTTGGAGTGATTTCATGCAAATATTCACATTTGTTATTAGAGTACCAGAATACATGACAGTTAATTATATATTTTTAATGAAATACGATACAAAATGTATGAGCTAATTGCAAAATTCATCCAAATACATAAGACTTCAAAGATTAAAATCCGAATGTCATGTCTTTCTATCCTCAAAAAGGACAGACTTTTTTTCTCCTTTTTCACATAATCTTTTATGTTATGCATGGAAATTGTCTTGGCCCCATTCCTAGGCAACGATGACTTCAATGAAAATTTAATTTCTCTATAATAATATATGAAAGATGGAAATCATTCCAAAAGGAATTAGAAAGTCTCCCTATTTGGAATCCCTGGATTTTGGCAAGTATGAAAACTATAGACACAACACGACAGTGTGAATTTTTCCCATAAAAAGAAAGATAGTATTTCTATCAAACTCAAATCTCGCCAGTACTCCCCCCCCTTTTTTTTTCCCATCAATTGGAAAGATAGCAGTTCTATCCAATTCAAATCTCATCCATACCGCCCCCTTTTTTTTATTCTTTTTTATCTTTACGTTTAGCACAACTAGGCTACTTTAAAGTTACAAAACAGAGGTCCACATTATAGAATTGAGGGGTCAGAAATTTGTATCAACATTTTTATATTTGTACATAGAGAACGCGGGGTGTAGGAGGTCAATACCAATATACGTTTTTAGCTATTTTTTAAATGTTGATCAATATTTAGCCACAAATCAATGTTTAGAGTACTCTTTAGGGGAAGGGAGGGGGATATAAGAAAGAGCACTCTGTGTACATTTTAGAATATGTTGATAATTTTGGCTGACCCTTAAAATATATTGACACTTAAAATACTTGCAGTGCTGACATCCTGAGGTAAACATGATTTACACCTAAGCAAGAAAAATGAGGTTTCATTTCACAAATTGCACAGCAACCATTCCTGACTACGCGGATAACCAGTATTAATTATTTTACTGGTAAAGTTAAACCAACACGTGGGAAAAAATCGGTATGCTGAAACATCTGCATGACAGGGATCGGCATTATACAAATTAAATAATAATGGCATTTATAATATATTGTCCTGAATGTTTTCGGTATCTTCTTAAAGACAAGCCTCAACATTACTAATTTACAGCACTCTAAAAAAGTATGTATGTAACAGATACGTCTATGAATTTAAAAACGCGTTTTGAACGAGCTTAAAAGCAAGTAACTTCGTTTGACTGGTACTGTTACAAGATATGATTAGAATTTGATGTCCTCATGGAAAAGGAAGAACATTATATGTCACATGTGCATGAAGTTATAACACCAACATCATTGGTCCTAGTTTGTTTCGGCTTGATACAGCGCTACTATATAGCATCAGAAATAAGGAGTTACCATATACAAGCCCAGGAATTGGGGCTACCTAGACCATAAGTACATTTAAGTGGTTAAATTCAGGTTGTTAGTGTATAAGGATGTGGGCATAATGATTGCATTGTAATATTGTGGCTTATATATATATATGTGTATATATGTATATATATACATATATACACACATATATATACATATATATGTGTATATATATATATATATATATATATATATATATATATATATATATATATATATATATATATATATATAAGAGTGATGTAACACTAAGTGAGTTCTATGAAAATTAAATAAAAATTGAGGGGATGGCTAGCCACCCAATTCACACCCTTCCCCCAAATCCGCCACTGCTCATGTTTCAATTTCTTGCCCATTCACCACATTGGCTTTCACCTAAGTTTAAAAAGATTTTTTTTTCTAATACTATAAGAATCCCGCTTCAAAATGCAGGGATGTGTTACCAAGCAGTAAATTTCGCAGGAAATAAGGGAAGGGTCAAATTCATGTCGTCAGTTTGAAACAAGACCGATAACACTGCATTTGTTCTTCAAATAAGCATAACAAATTCCTTCAGTGGATTGACTAGCTCAGGATACACACTGACGTGCGTAAAGAGTACCTGGCCGACTCGACTGGCAAGGACAGTAGCCCCTCGTATTGAGACCAACTGTGTCTCTGTGCCAACAGCTGTATCTCTGCAATAATCAGGTACTACGTTTTGAAATTCTGTCATGATAGTAGACTGGAAACCTCATAACTATTAACTAATCCACTTGCGACTTCAATCTATTCTTGAGCAAAATGTACGTTATTTCTAATAGTGACTGTAAAGCTGTCTGTTCACCTGATTGGAACACAACCCCATATGTAATGATTAAACCAAGGCCGGAGGCGTCCATTACGGCCAGGATAACCTTTCCTGCCACCCTTTCCCAAACTCACCCCACCTGCCACCCCTCCCCACACCCATTAGCCCTCCTTTTCTAATCACCTAACCACCCTGAAGTTGCCACATCAACTTATGGTCTTGTTGTTAACCGTTGGTCAAGTAACACATTATTGATAATAGTTAAGAAAATAAATATTAAATGGCAGTAATTGACTAACAATGACGAAACATCATTAAGTGCCACAAATACAAGCGATACTACGTATTCCTTTA
>CAXHWN010001605.1:30000-36000 GCA_964020975.1 Hermodice carunculata | reverse complement strand
TACAGATAGTGTGGTACAGTTATGGAAATTTAGGGTAGAATTATGCAAAATGTGAAACCAACATGATATTTGGCACAAATGCTCTTTATGATATACTAAGCAAAACTGGTTACAGACCTAGGCCAGACAAGCTTCCTGTATTGTGTATGACGTCATACTTCAAAATGGCCGACTAAGCCCAGATTCAGGCCATAGTTTGTAACATATATTGCCTCTCTGGGAGCTTTTTTTGTCAATATGGAGTAAAATTTCCACTAAAAGCTGCCTTACTTCATCCAAACATTATTCTGATTGTCCATGGAGCATATTGTTTCTTGCTTTGTGTGAACATAAAAAAAGAAGTAGTAAACATGGGATGTTAGCTACTATACACAAATGCTGCAATGGAATTATTTTCCTTTTTTATATAAACCTTCTATTTTTTAATATCAAAGAGGATAAGTGTAGGTCCCTGCCTTTATGTTTTTATTTATATAAAGATAAAGAGCTTGTTACTGTTATTGGAAATGTATTGCTAAAATTTCTATATACATGTATATAAAACAAAAAAAGTGAATGTTGGATGAGTACAAGATTACATTCCTTTCTTTCCTCAGGAGAACCTGTGTTCCTTGAATGACAGTGAGGTACAATTCTGGTCTCCAGCTTATGTTTCTATTTAACAATGATTGTAAGTTTTCCTTTTCAGTTACTCGAATATTCAGTTCCACAAATGCATGGAGAGATTTACAGGGCAATCTGATGTATGGGATTCAATCTTCAGAAGCAATTAGCATGCCTGTGCACAAGGATTTCTACAGGGAATATGATTGTTGTCCTTTTAGAAATCGTTGCAAATTTGGTTAACTGCATTTTACATGATCACATTTGATTTGTTGTGTCTTTGTTCATGCAGGGTTGATGCGATGCTGGTAGAAATAGAGTAGAGTACAGTAGAAGTAAACTATTCAAGAAAAGTAGCTCTCCACCCTTTTGGAATCTGTATTTTGTATTTTTTTAGATAAATTTTCAAACTTGCTGTTGACATGTGGGACGCAGATTTTGTCCACTTTATCTGTGATTTTTAAAAACACTGGCGCCCATGCTTCATTGCATTTACACTGGATACAAGTCAGAATCGGAAGGGAGGCTTCCCAAAAACATCATTGGATAGCACCGTTAACTCCCAGTATGCATCACTCTGAAGAAAGGATTATCAAAAGCAGATATAAAGATGATCGCTTATTAACATGTGATTTAGATTTTAACTAAAAAAGGAAGACGTACTACACTCAGCAAGATCATACGTGACATACGCTTGCATGATAAGGGCTATTATCACAGTTCGAGTGTATCACAGTGTCTTGAAAATTATTGGCAACAAGACAACAATTGTCGCTGTCACATCATGACCTGACTATGTTGATTAGCATCTCAATTATCAGCATTAATAAACAGTATAACCGTTAATGGTAGCAGAACTAAGTACGTCAGAGCCAGCAACTTGCACAAGGTCATCCTGAGTACAGTATACAATAGATGCACCTGGTTTTTTTTTCTGTAATGAGGACACTAGGGATTGATCAACATGTCAAGGAAGCAGCTATGCAACTGGGCGACAAAAGCTCCTTGCTAATTTCCCAGAAGATGATATGGTAGCAATATAAGCAAGGTATCATAGTGTATGTTTAACAAGGGTGTACAATCATTTCAGACGTGTAAGTAACTCTAAGACTACATAGGATGACTTTGGTAATCATATATATGGTGCAGTTTTCAATGAAATTGTAAACTACATTAAAGAACAATATGAGAACAAGGAGTTTCATGCAGTGTTAAAGCCGTCAGACATTGCAAACCTATTAAGCAAACAAATGACTGATCTAGGTGTGAATAATGCATCACATAAAGTCACAATACTGAAGGTGAAACTTCTTGCCTTTATACCAGAAATGTGGGATTATTGAAATGGAAGAAAAGTGCTATTAGAACTACAGGAGACCACAGGAGAGTGCATATTAGATGCTTGCTCCTATTCTTCTGAGATGGAAAGAATGTGTTTGTCCAAAGCAGCTATCCTCAGTCGCAAGGACATGTTTGATAGTTTTCCAAAGTTTAATGGCTCTTTCACCTCTGACTCTCAAACGTCCTCCATTCCCAAGTCTCTGCTAAATCTGGTCAGAATGTTGTTACAAGGTTCATCTATTGACACTACAAGCCCTGAAAATGTCAAAACTGCAGATTTATCAATTGCCCAGCGGATTAGTTAGAACATCATTGGACGTCAGCGAAAACTGATGGCAAAGCAGTTTCGTCATTTGTCTCAGTAGGACACGCATTGCCATTGTATGTAGGCTTAAATATACACACGAAAACTGGGAAAACGTGCATCATTGACATATTATCTGAGCTTGGTTTTTCTGTACCGTACAGTCGCGTACATGATGTGTCATCAATGGTTATTGATATTCTCTGTGAACAATACTTGATCAGTAATATTATTTGCCCTGAAGAATCGGAATACGGTGTTTTCACAACTGCTGCTACATATGATTTAGACCAGAATCCTTCCTCTGTACACAGGCATTTCTCTGTTTTAGCATCCTGACCATTCAATAGACTTGAGATTACATTTAGACCTGTCTGCAAACAAACAGTCCACAAACATAAGACCAGCCCTCCCAGAAATATATACAAGTGTTACACCAATGGCACTTGCAAAATCAGAACCAACAAATCGGACTGTAAACACGCAAGACCATGCTTGTAAGATTAAACCAATTCCAGAATCTTCTGAATGGCCCAGTTAGGCTCAGAGTGTTATAAATGAATCAACACCGAACAGTCCTAGAGTTTCTTGGTCTGCATACTATTCTCAACAGAAGCATGTTCACATGTCAATTATCCCTATAATAGTGACTGCCTGCTGGTATTAGATATGACGTAATATTGTCACATAATACCATAAATATACTCTAATTGATGTCTACATGATCAAGATGTAAGATTTAAAGTCACAATTTAAGGAAGAAAATATTTTTGTTGTTGATGTATAATCTTTTGAAAAAACAAATGCTCTGTGAGGGTTATTTTTGAGTATTACGTAATGCAACCAACTAAGGATCCTTCTAGCTGGGGTCTATAGCTAGAATTTGATTCAGACATCATAAATAAGCTTGGTTCCAAACAGCATATTTGTAGCACTTTCTGCATGATTCCTGCACCCCTTTACTGCACTAAGAGGGCACTCCTAACCTCAACCAGACACAACCAAAACAATGTTCACCAGCCCCAGGGGTTACAAGCGCTGTCATTCATGTTTGCCAGGTGTGAGTACATTGATAATGGCCATTGTCATAGCAGCTCTTATGTCTCACCCGGACTCCATCTTCAACAGTGCCAGTAGTCTCCTACCATCGATATTTTCAAAAGTATACGCAAACATACTGGTGTAAAAGAATTAGCGATAACTGGTCGGTAAGATGCACTAAATTAGCTGTTGTTCTTATTGCCATACTTTCTGTTGGAAAATATTTGGCCTGAATATTCATAAATGCAAAAACTACGTGGAATACTTCAATAAATCATATGGAATCTTTGTAACGGCTAAAGACTGCTGAGTAGTGGATGTTTTTATCGATTCATAACACAAACGGATTTGGGAACATCAACAATTGAGCGTTAATATTTATATCTCAGTCATTAATGTGGGTCTACAGCAATTTTTGTATTGATATATTTGCCGCTGTTTATATTTACTTTATTTGTGTTAACCTTGAGCCCAGGTTTTGAAGGTGAACATGAATTATTTATTTACATTAGTAAATCTGCATAAGGCATTTTTTTTTTTTTTTTTTGGTATCATTGTTTGTGAAAATATACCAAGTTTTGATCAACCGATAGAGGGCGTTTGATAAATAGCAAATACACACGATGCGTAGCATGGTTTTCCTTGGGTATATATGGGAAGGAAAATGCTTAGGGAGCAAGGCAAGGTGCACTTTTTTCTTCAGTGTGATCCTCTCATTCAAATGCATGCTTTGAGTGTTTTTTCGGAGCTCACCTATATTTTGCGATGGCAGAAGGCCCCAATAATTGTAGATTTACTTATTGCAAAGTTTTTATGAATATTTAAAGTGAAATCCATGGTTTACGGATATGCTTCTTCTGTCCTGTTTTATCCTTTGAGAGATCGCATTACGAGTGTATACGTCGAGCTTAAAAGTTGTTCATCGTGGTGAATTGTATAGAAATTTGAAATAATCAGTCCACATTCCGCAGTTAGGAGGTCACATGAGTACAAATTGTGAAGTTTGGACAGTTGGTAACAACTCTAAGAGGAACCAGACGAGCGGCGTAAAAATGTTAACTTCTATGAGACAGCTCATGTAATTGTTTCACTACGCCTACCAACCTACGTACGTACGTACACGCGTATGTATCTATCTTTCTCTATAAAAAGAGAGAAAAAGAGGGAAAGAAAGAAAGAGACATAGAGAAAGACAGAGAGGGGGCGATAAAGGGTTAGCAGCGGTTTGTAAAGGGCATTACGTTTCTCAATATAATGCTAGGTATTTTATTAATTCGACAAAATTATAACTTGAATCATTCTTGCTTTATTATAAGTATATTGTTATATGGACATTTAGGTAAATCACAAAAGCGGAAATTTTCATTCAATATTTTGCTGCTGTCCTAATGGATGGGCAACATGGGAAAAGAAATGCAATTGAAGTTTATATGTTTGGTTAAATATGGAAAAGAGTTATTCTAGTTTTGAGTCAGTCGATTTTGTAATGGCTCCACATGCTTTGTAAAAACTATTGCAAGTATCACCCAAACTGACTGCTCACTTTATTGCATTGCTGATAGGAGTCAAGGACATTTGTGTTTGGTATGTGAAATGTTCAAAGTACACCTTTTTTGTGGAATTATAAAAACAGGTAAGAAAAAGAAAGAGTTTTGGGGGGAACTGACGAATGAATGAATGAATGAATGAATGAATGAATGAATGAATGCGAACGGCACAGTCTTCTGGCTTGATGACTCATGGCATGATCTTTCGAGGTATAGAGTTGATAATAATCATGGTACATTATAATTTGAACAGGAGTATTAGATAGTGCGGCCATCTATAGCACTGACAGACACAAAGAAGGAAATTGCTAAAATGTAGCGCTCTCTGGCGACTTTTGTGGTTCATGCATATATCTGATGTTTGGCCGTAAAAACAACTTCCCGTGTTGTTTTGCTTTACTCTGTACCCTCCTGTCCTAAATTTATAACTATAAAACATTGGAAGTGAAACCAAAACAGAAATATCTATTGCCGTTGATGTTTTTTGCACATTAAGTCTCTTTACCACCATGATGATCGGTGTGGCCACAGCGTGGGTACCAGTGATGGATTTATATATCCAGTCACGGACTACTCTGAGTCTCTTGTGCTACACGCCTATCTTATACCAGAGTTGTGGCCCAGATGTAACGAACAGGTACTGTTATTGTTGTTAATGACAATGATGCTGACGACGACAGGCGAGAAGAGAATAAGGAGGAGGCAGAAGCTAGGAGTGGCATTTTAATATATATATATATATATATATATATATATATATATATATATATATATATATATATAGATATAGAAAGAAAGAAAGAAAGGAAGGAAGGAAGGAAGGGAGAAAGAAAGAAAGAAAGAAAGAAAGAAAGAAAGAAAGAAAGAAAGAAAGAAAGAAAGAAAGAAAGAAAGAAAGAAAGAAAGAAAGAAAGAACGAGGCTATATTCTCTCTGACCCCATAAACAAGATGAGAGATACTATATTTTTTTCTTCATTATGAAAGAGTTTGATACGTGCTTTGCTATCCTCTAAACCTGTTGTCAATAAACTATATTTAAAACAAACCATGATAAGATATTCAAGACTATAATTATGTGGATCTTAAAAGGCGCAAGCAAGTTAGCATTAATACCGACAATGACACAAGGTGAACAATCACTAACCATACCCAACACAAATAAT
>CAXHWN010001605.1:0-27500 GCA_964020975.1 Hermodice carunculata | reverse complement strand
CGTCAACTCCGAGTTACGGAAGGAGATTTCGCGAGTATCAGTTATCACGAAAATAGCGGGCAAATTGACCATGTATTTTATATATTACCAAATCTGACCAGTTTAATTTACGCTTGAAAGATATTTGCGTGCAGTGGGTTGTGTATTTATTTCTGTAACCATAAATTTTCGCGTTATTGCGGCTTACTGAACCTTGCCGGCAATTACATATGCGCACGCACACTTATCACTTCTGGGACGGTATGGATTGCGCCAAGTTTTGCCTGCGGCCACAGAAAAGCCCCCAACGTGCGGCTGGAAAGAGAGACAAAGTGCAAATAGTTACCGAAAATGCCTCAAAAGTAAGGTACATTGATGAGAAAAGCTTATGCATTGGATATATCTGCAAGTAGCCTAATGCATTGTTGTAATGCTCACAAAATCCGTCTCCGTACAGCACGGTTGATAGACTATAGTAGCTAGGCCCACGCTTTGCTCGGTCTTCTTCTGTGGGTTTTCCACTGAGCATCTATGATTTTTGCCATCGTGGAAGTTAGGCTGGCCACAGGCGCTCGAAACGTTCAGTCAGTCAAGCATTCGTACTAATATACCGGGGGGGGGGGGGGGGTAGAGAGGGCAAACCTGGAACATCTATACGTGCAATGGCCGAAATAGGCCTTATCTGCAGTAAAGTATTGTGTATTCATCTGTGCAGTCGACCATTCGTGCTTATAAGATACGAAAGGGTGGGCCTAAAACCACTTCGTCGTCAGACGGAGCCCCTACCCGAAGGTTTGAAACGAAGCTCACATCTGGATCTCTTTACGCTTGAGGTTTCACACGATTTCTCCGTTTCTGCAAATACCACCAAGCTAAAACTCACTAGTATATTCCAACACTATTTTTACAGGTATATCACATAGAATATCTACTGAAATACGCATATATGCATAGTAACACGCCTACAGTTGTCGCAAATGTCCCACAATATCCATTTCCGGCAAAAAGTCCAACGTTTCAGCGCCAAATTCAAACGGGTATCCCATCCTCAATCCAGTTCGTTCCGTGACATTAGCCGTATGACAACTGTTCTCAATTGTCAATCAAACCGTCTACTTTTATCTACTTGCGTATTTTTTTATTTATTTATTTATTTATTTATTTTTTTTATTCTGTGTTCATTTCCACAAATCGTGAAATCTGCACAAACTTGATTCCATCAGTGCTTTTCGAGTCCATCAAAGTTTCTTTGCGGCCATACTTTTGACCCTTCACAGACTGGTAGACCAGCTGCTCTCTGATTGGCTCAGAGTTCGTGTAGCCAATCAGAGAGCAGCTGGGATACCGGCGTTTGTCCGGTCAAAAGTATGGGCGCAAAAACAAATTTGATGCATAGTAGAAGCACTGACTAAATCAGGCTTGGTCATGTTCTACGATTTGTGGAAATGAACACAGAATAAAAACGAGAGCAGGTCAAAGAATGCGGCAAGATTGACCATTGAGAACAGTTGACATAGGGCTAAATTCATGGAACGAACTTGATTCAGGACGAGATACTCGTTTGGTTTTGGCGCTGGAATGTCGGACTTTTTGTCCGAAATGGATTTTGTAGGACATTTGCGACAATCATAGGCGTGCTGCTATGGATATAGACGGATTTCAATGGAATATTCTTTGGGATATACGTGTAAAAATAGTTTTGGAATATAGTGGTGAGTCTAAGCTTGTTGGTATGCACAAAAATGGAAAAATCGTGTCAAACGTGAAGAGGGATAGTGATCCGGATGGGAGCTTCGTTTAAAACCTTTCTCTGTAGGAGATCCGTCTGACGACGCAGTGGTTCTAGGCCCACCCTCTCATATCTTATCAGTACGAATGTGGGCCATTGCACGTACAGATGTTCCAGGTTCAATGTAGGCTAACGATCGCCGCCCCAATGGACAATTTCTGTCATAAAAGTTCCCACTGGCACAGCGACTGACAAGGTCAAGTTTTTCTTCATGGGGGAAGACTCGAAATCCTGGATTTGTAAGTACCAGGGAATGTGGGATCTGATTAACATCCTTGTTGCAAAGTAACCACTCAACTGAAAATAGTATGTTTATATTCATATCTTTTTATATATATGCCTCAAACATCACAGAGACTAAGCAGGTCAATAAAAAAAAATGACATCACTCTCACTTAAGCTGATAAATTATATATAGTTGAAAGTGTCCCAAAATTTTTTATAATTCTATGACGAAATAAAACACAAATATCCTTGATTTCGGAAGACCTTGCCATCAGAGTAATCCAAAACCTTGAAGGTCTTCTCCAAGTCCGTTCGTAAGCTGCAACTAAATATAAATAAAACTCCTTGAGGCAGTATCCGTTTCAGCCACATGTAACTCATAATTGACAGCAAATTGTTCCACCGCTTGACAATTACACATTAACTCTAGCATAGAAAACTTTATGTGAGTCGTCATGAACCAATACTTACATAATCAATCAACCTGATTCATTATGACGACACAAGTCCGATCACAATCAGTATACGTTGATATTGTTCTGTGAAAGGAAAAGGAGAAGAGAAATTCACTTAAGCTGTTACTATTTTAACAAAAATCCAAACCGCTATTTCAATTGACAAATAAGTTTGCGACGCGAAGATAAACTCCTACAAAGTTGAACACATTACCAATAACAGTATATGATTTTGTTTTCTTTCCATTACTAATATCATTATCATAAACGCATTCAACACACATGAGTTCAATTCATACAACAAGTAATCAATTGCAAACCTTCCATTATCACGGTTTAACACAGCAGCCTCATTTCAAGTTGACTTCGCCTTTGACCTGACCTGACCCTCGATAGGTCAATTTAAAGTTGCTGATCTATGTAGACCAAAACTCCCCGTACCATTGAGCGTGCAACCAACATTTTTTATCACGGTGCACACGCAGGTAATCTTTTTGCAGACTTCGCCCGGTCCCCAGCGTACAGACATACAGAGTTCACGGGTTCAAACTTTAGAATTTCGCGAGAACCAAGGAAAAGAAAACCAACAGATATTGGTTACCTGTCATAATTTAGAAAAAACGGAGGACATGCCAAAGCGTCAAAAATACATTGGCTGCCATAGAAAATATAACCAGACCCGGAAACCCAGTCCATTCGTGGCAGCTCGTACGGAGAAATATTTCTTATCAGTGGAAGTGCTTTCTTGTTTTAATCAACGGGCAGATTCTGATCTAAGCGCGCAAGATTTCTGTGGTTGATCATTTAAAAAAATGGTGCTTTGTATACGTTCCTTAAGACGCGAACCTGGTCGCCTGAATGGATTAAATAACCTGGCGGTTTGACCCACCGATCCCTGAAACATATAACAGCCCATCTCAAAGCGTTTAACTCCGTTATAGTTTTTGAAACGTTTTTATCTCGGAATACACTACACGACATTACAAACAAGTCACCAATAGTAGACTATTGTTTCTGTTTTACAGGAATGATAATAATACGCCAGATAATTCCTAATAAATGCCCGTCTCGCTACTTTTCCAAAATTTAAACTAATACATCCTTACGTCGCACAACTTATTTTAATGTGGTTAACCGACACGTGATTCAATTCATTTTTCGCAGATCTACAAACCTCTGATCTCGATGTTCTATACTACGGGAAGGATTCTTGACTTGTTGAATGTCTTTTTTTTTTCAATTGAACAAAACAATTTACAACAGCATGAGAGAGAGAGAGAGAGAGAGAGAGAGAGAGAGAGAGAGAGAGAGAGAGAGAGAGAAGAAAACACCCAGCCCCAAGGCTTTTTCAGGAAAAAAAAACACATAGTTTCCCTGAACACCTAGAGATCACCGGACCATGAGATTACGAATACATTCAGTTCGCAACTAAAAAGCTCGCCTAATCGATTTTTATACAAACGGAAAAACCTGCGCAACCATACTTGTCCCATTATACACATTTTCAACCTAATCTTGTGACGATTTTTACGCCGCAAAATTAAACCTTTTCAGCATAAACTTATCTCGTTATCTAAATACTCTTTCAATTTAAATAACCTCACCAAGCTTTCACCCATGTCCTCAGCAATTCAATCTGGTTTAAGCATTTTATTACTGAGACATGCATTTTTTTTAGCTGAATACCGATTTTCTGCTAAATATTGCCAAACCTTAACATGGAAAGTGCGCGGGTCTCTATGAAAATGAATGGTTGAATTTTCCTTACGCTACGTTTATCCTCAAAAGACAATTCATATATACAACACTTTACACGTACTAACTCTGAAATCCTAAATCCCGTCTGACTCAGACAGACCAGAAAAACTTGAAAAGAAACTTCAATGCATATCTGTGCCTTCAAAAGTTGTAGATATTACGGGCTACAACTTTTGTCATTTGGTACTTCACATTCCATTAAGCTTATGGCTGGATGAAAATTTCAAAGTCCAAATGACATTGACCTTCGACCTTTACAGGTCACATGTTAAGTGAAAAAATGTACAGTGTTAAAATACCCACAATTTAAGCCCAACATGAACCCAATCAAATGGAAATTGACCAATATGTGGCAAGATGAAACTTTCAAAGGGCCAGATGACCTTGACCTTCGCACTTTAGAGCTGACAACTTCTTACGAAAATGTTCAACGTTGCAATACCTACAATTTGAGTCTAACATGGTTGGAATTGGATGAAATTTGCTGAGATAGGAGTGGATGAAACTTGCAAAGGTCCAAATGACGTTGACCTTTGACCTTTAGAGAGCATATGTAAATACTAAAAATGTGAAGGGTTACAATAGCTACAATTTGAGCCCAACATGGTCAAAATTGGTTAAAAATTGACCCAGTTATGACTGGAAGAAAATTTCAAAGGTCCAAATGACGTTGACCTTTGAGCTTAGAGATCGCATGTAAATTACACAAATGTGCAGTGTTACAAAACATATTAATTGAAGTTGGATTGGTTACCTGTATCTACTATAGTTTTGAAGATATTTAAGATTTTAAATTTTCAAATGGCCCTGATTTGCATAAATTTCAGAACCCGTTATAACCTCTTTACAAATATTCAAGACTTCATGTATGGAAGTATAATCATGCCAAGTTTGGAGCTTTTACGTGTAATACTTTTCAAATGAAATGTTGGACAAATTTGCCTGTAAAGAAGAGAAAGAAAGAAAGAAAGAAAGAAAGAAAGAAAGAAAGAAAGAAAGAAAGAAAGAAAGAAAGAAAGAAAAACAATATGCCTGTGTTCACTGTTGGTACACAGACATAATGAAGTCAGACTGCTACATGGTCCAGTACCTCTTAATAACACATACCCCCCCCCCCCCCCATTTTAACCCTATACCTTTGGGAGTGAAAAAAAATGTATCAACACCGAAAAGCATACTTATGGACAATATAGGCAACCTGGTCGTGAATTAGGCATTCCCCAAGACCCCTATCAAAAATTAAGCTAGCATAAGAATGACATAAACGAGGATGATCACAAGAAACGATCAAGACAACGGAAGAGTCGGTAAACAACATTTCTCAGTTCAACAGCTAAGACAAAACAGAAAACATCGAGTCCAGAAGTTCCCAGCCAAAAACAATAAACTTACCTCTCCGGGAAAAAAAGCCCAAACTTTAGAGAGCTCTTCCGCTACATGTTACAATCAAGATCTCCCAAATGCCAAGGCAAATCAAGACAAAAAAAAAAAAAAAAAAAAAAAAAAAAAAAAGTCTACTTCACCTGAACTCGATGCAGCTACGGAAATCTCCCATCAGGAAGCACCGGCAGACAATAAGGCCCAGGACCCCGATCTAGTGGAGCCTGAAATATTTTTACCCCAGTGCAAAAATACCATCGGCCAATAGAAATGCTTGCCTGGGGGTCAGGTGAATACAGAATGTAATGAGCTCGGCGGGACTTTATCCCGGTCTGCCATATATATATATATATATATATATATATATATATATATATATATATATATATATATATATATATATATATATATATATATATATATATATATATATATATATGGCAGACCGGGATAAAGGACGGCACTTTTTCTCGGACTCTTACAAACACGTGCGCTTTCTTTATACAGTGAGTGTGCTTAATTTATTTAACGAGGAATATGCTCTGTTTAAATAATTGCATTTTGGTCAGGATATGATGTGACGTTTTGAAAATATACTGCATTAAAAAAGGCCCAGCTGCGCGTTTTGCCCCTACCCCCCACCACCCACACCTTGAAAGCGCAAAGGGCGCTACCTTTTGTATTCCCGACCTTGTAAGATCTTTCCGATACGGATGAATACAACAATACTTTTTTCTCCAAAATGCAAGTTTGAATCGTAGTCTAGTTGGCGGCTAGATATATAAGGGATACCTACATTGACAAAGTTTCAGCAGTAAAGGCATTTTGGATGTTTAGATTTCCGTGGCCTGCTTTGAATACGTTTTTCAATGATAGGCAGATCATGTTAACTACTGTAATTGCGAATATTTTTTCAACCTTTATTCAAATATTTTTTATCTTACGTAAGCATTACGGGGACTGTGTAGGTTTGTGTGCACTTGTAATTTTCCCCTTCTTTCCCTCTTATGTTAGAGGTACATGCATTGTATAGGTCACGTTGCCAACAGCAACCTGGCCATGTCTTCCGGACGTGCTTTGTTTCTTTGTTGATATGTACATACTTAAACTATTTTAATGTAGTGATGTATTAGCAGACTATCGTACTGTAAAGTGGAGCGCGTGAGGCAAAAAGCTCACTTGATTCTTGATTCACTCACTCACTCTATCCGTATTTTTCATTGTATACTTAAAAGAAATGGGGTGTGTGACAAGGGCGTCCTCAGGTCATCTTTTCATTTAACCTATAAGGGTCATGTGCATAAAGGCAATTTAACGTTAACTGGCGTTTTAATCTTGGTTTAAAACCAACTTGTACGCAGCAAGGGAGAACGTGTGCATTTAATCCTAGATTTGGTCAAAATTGCCATATGCAGAGACTGAGTTTGACTTGCCCCATTAAGGCTCAATATTTAAACCTACTTAGAGGTAGGTTTAAGGCAGAGTAAATGGGCCACTTTGACCCCCCCCCCCCCCAGAAAAAGAAAAAAAGAAAAACAAATGGTGAGAGTGACCTGATATTTTAGTTAGCTAATCCATGCTCCTAGACACACCTGTATCGAAACTTCGATAAACATAAATGAAAAAATTCTCACTGCTTATAAATAGGTCAGAGTGACCTAAATATATTGTTAAACATAAATCAGAGATTGGTGGATCCATGCCCCCCCCCCCCTTGACTTATTTATAACCTTGCTCAAGACAGTTCTCATTTTGGAATGAATGTAGCCAATAATAATAGGCTGTCACCTTGCCCCTGATAGATGACCTAGTGACCGACTTTTATGCATGACATATTCTTGTGTCTAGATGCACAGGTGTGTATAGTTTCATGATTCTGGGTGAAAGGATGAAAGAAATTACATCTTGGGCATGAAGTGTAAGTTGGGTTTGAATGAATCTATCACCGTGACCCAGATACCAGACCAAGTGACCTACTTTTGGTTAATAACACATCCTGATGTCCTGATGCACTTGTGTGTAAATTTTCAATCATCTACGTTGCAGGAAGAGCGGATTAAAGTCCGGACACAAAAGGCAGATGGACGGACACACGGCAAAAGCGATTACTATAATAATATTAAGCTCCTTCTCCTGTAGGAGGGGGACAATAAAACTTCCTTGCGCTTACTTATGCATTAGTGCACGTAATTTGAACAAAAAAATCGATCGATATGTGTCAGGGATATGAATCACTAAAGATACACAAATCAGGAGAACTATTGATAGGTCACAGTGACTTATAAAAAGGTCACAGTGATCTGAAAATATAATTAAGCTATTTATAAAACCGTGACAGTACCTTTATGTACCCAACTTTATAAAAATATCTGGTTGTATTTTTGAGATATCGGATTTAGCAGAATGAGAAGAATGGTAAATAGTTCCATTTGACCAACAGATAGCACCGTGACCTAAAATTGTTTATTATCTATCTACTGAAAGCAATGTTATTTCATCAGAGAATATTTTTCAGGAAAACATCAACAATTAAAAAAAATCCATTATATATGACTACAAAAAGAAAACGTGTGAAAAAATCATAACCTTAAGTTGTAGTATCATATCGCGACCTAGTGTTCCACATCAGTCTGACTCGGTGCCTGAGCTCCATGCACTTTTTAACCTTTGCTGGTGGTTTTGGATGGTACGAGTTTTCTATATCATTGGAACAGAACTCATGAAAATATGGAAAACAAAATATGAGTCTTATCATAAACTATGCTAAAACTTACCAAACAGTTTTTAAATTCCGAAACAGTAATAAAATGTTGCGCTTACGATAAAGCTGAATCACTGCAATTTCAAAATGAGTCGCTCTGATTTTACACTCTCTCACAATAGCTGATGTGACATTACCTTGAACTGTTGGAATTTGTTCCTTATAAAAACTGAAGGTACTGAAAAAAAAACATGCTTTCAAGTAAATCACAATTCTGCCGATATTTCTCAGTAAACATTATAGTATTGATTCAGGTATCAATATCAATTGAGTCATTAGTTTTATTGTTTCTTCATCAAATACTAAATTATGTAACATATTTCCAAGTTTTCTTTAATATCTTAGTAGTTTTTATTATAAAATTCCATGTTTACGTGAAAAGTCGCTTCAACATTTATGAGTGAATATGTGGTTCAATGAAATATCATAAGTGTCTTCATTGAAATTACAGGACGTCACGACCTTCATGGTGGACAATATGCAGCATTTAATGGCTCACACTTTTCAAGTTTTATATTATATGTGCTCATGAACTACTGTATTAAGTACACGTTTGGCCCTAAAATGGAAAAGTGGATATTGTTAACTGAAATTCGCATCATTGCCATGCAAACTATATGCCACTATTGGTTTGCAAAAGGTCTTACTATGCGCTGCCTTGCAAGTATGCCAGCTCTCCTGTCGCGAACAACATTCCGGGTGGTTGTCGGCAGGATCTGGTACATCTGCCTGTGGCATGTGGTGTGGTATATCTGGTTCACCTCTCCTCGTAACTATATTGTGGAGTATTGCAGTGGCGGTAATACCTGAAAACACCGCCCGCATATTCTTAAATTTCACACCTATGCAAACACCCAAACCGTCGTTTGAAGACACAAAATAGCCGTTCTATCACTGCCCTTGTATGACTACGTGCAGGGCTCTTCTGCAGTGGTATTTGTCCGCGTTAACGGTGTTAAAAGATAGGAAAAACGCGGGTAGCCTGCGTCACCTAGTAATATTCCATCCTGCCTGCCATTTTAAAAAAAATCTTTTAATGATATTTATTGAAAATTCTGGCGTCGTGGGTACTGCCAGCCCACAAGATACTACATTGGTAAAGCACAGTTCTGCTGTGCATATGAAATGACAGTTAGTAGAAATAGTACCCTTTCCTATTAATAAATGTAAGATCGTCAGACCACCTGGATAACTTATTTTGACATGTGTACAATCTATAGACCCAATAACTCCTGGAATGTTGGAAATATTATGGAAATCTTGCATAACTGCCAAGAATTATTCCCTTGCAGGGCTGTGAATAAAACGTGTTGTCTTGATTGCTATGGCATGGGAGTCACGCTTTAAAATTCGACATAATGTCATTTGGTGCACACCAGCAAGATCCGCCACAATTATTTGAATTGATCCAGTAGCTGGATACTTCAAAGCTATCAACACTTGTAGGTATCGTGGCATTAAATAACCGAGTTCTGTTGCTGGGGCAATATCATCGTTCACCAGCTGTGTGATGAATGAAGCTGTTGGCTTGTGGAAGCGACATCGGTGAAATAATTCAACTCTAGATAAAGGTTCAAATAGATTCGTACAGTCACGTATATTTCGTTCTCTTCTTAATAATCTTTAGTTGACAAAAAGGAATAGTCCACGGTGAGGAGTCGTAGTTTGCACCAAGAGATGGGTTTTCTAGCACATCTCTCAGAAGTATGCACGTATTGTGTACTGATGTAAGCAAATCTTGATGAAAAATGTGCTTCTGAATTTCTACAATGAGATCTTCGGGTAACGCCAGAAGCTCAGTCCTACAATTCAAATCAATATTGTAGTGCACCTGTTGGTACAATAACATGTTATCATCTATGTAACTTCTCTGCTATGATGTTGAAGAACACATATTGAACCGTGAAGGACTTACATGGGCCTGTTCTTAGGTGTGTGTCTCTACAAAAGGACCTGCTATTTCTTTCAGCTGAGGTCTTGGGTCTTTTTCAATTTTACGACCTGACCTATGACTGAGCTAATGTCTTAAGTCCGAGTTGTAATTTGGGTCTGACTGCATTTCTTTCAGCTGAGATTTTGCTATTTCTTTCTCGATGCTCAAAATTTCTATTCTTGCTTGGTCCTCAACATGCATTATATTTAAGTTTATTTGGTTTTGCTCTTTTTGCGATGATGAAATTTCCCCCTCAACCGACAGAAATGAAATGTTGTCTGAGGATCCAGTTTTGCATGTAGATGACACCTTTCGTCTTTCGAATGGCATAAAATTATCAACATCATGTCTGCCTTCTGCTTCTTTGTTGCAGTTTGTAAAGGAAGCCAGATATTAGGTAAATAAACTTTACAACTAGAATGACCTGACACATAAACCCGGTATGTCAGTGCTGAGGTACCATGCTGAAAGCATATTCTATATGAAGAATCCTGAGAAGGAAGGAGAGAGAGAGAGAGAGAGAGAGAGAGAGAGAGAGAGAGAGAGAGAGAGAGACAGAGACAGAGACAGAGAAAGAGAGAGAGAGAGAGAAAGAGAGGGAGAGAGAAATGGAAAGCTAATATAATTTATTTATAAATTTTTGACATACTCCACATATAATAGGTGGCCAAAGACTGAATAATGTGATGTTAAATCTATTTTATGGATAAAGGGAAGTTAAACTTGACCTACGCACGGCTTCTTACTCGGGCGGGGTGGCGTAGGTGGTATGGTCCATCTGAGTTATTCTCAAAAACAAAATGTCCTAATGCTGAAGTGTCAGGAGGTGATGGCGCGACGTAATCGTCGTTTGATGTGTCCTCGTTACATACAGGTTCATCTTGTCTTTCGCGTGGACCTAAATCTGTGTTTTTATCTCGGGATTGGCCTGGTGACACCATAACCGGAGTGACTCAACTGAACTATGGTCTATATTCTCCTCATGATCGTCGTCGTATTCATTCTCTAATTGGATGAATTCCCCTGGAAACAACTGTTTCATTCTGACAGCAAGATTGCTCAGAGGTGGTGGTGGGGGTCCTCTGTCCGTCCTGTCTTCCCCCCTTGGTGTTTTGGCTTACTTCTTTTTTCGTCCCAACTTTCATTCGATTCCATAGTTCTTTCCATTTGGTCGCTGTCCGCCCTGCAAATCGCCTTGAGAAGTCGCCCGCAATGCTTTCGTCTGCTCCATTTTTTCCTGCTTGAATCCCCATCTGTGTGCTTGTCCTCTACAATCTGCATATATTTTTCAACGATTTCTAACAACATTTCTCTCTCATGAAAGGAGAAATTACCAGCCCGCGAGTCACTAGCCTGTGTTTTGCCACGCTTGGATGCAATTTACTAAAGGATTCACTGAGAAAACCCCACCCACAATGGCGCGAAAATACGTAATGTCTTGCCTGGAACGACATGGACAGAAGTTTAATCTTAAACTGTGCAATTTAATCAAACTGCGGTTAATCGGCCCATGTACATATGCCTTTATATCTCTGTTTCACAAAATAAGATTAAAGCTAATTAAAACTTCACATTCATTTCAGGGGGTACCCAGAAAGAATTTCAAAGCAACAGGTCAAGATGTTGGAGAGATCCCCCCTCCCCATGAATACAATTAATTTCCTAATTAAGTAAGTAAACAAATTTATTATTTTCAGAAAAATAAATAAAATTATATTTATTTAAACATCCCAAAATCACTAAAAGGGTGCCCATTTTTGAATGCCATGTATACCCCGTGAAAAATGCATACTTGTCACATATGAAGTGAATCTGGCTGCCACTATTACATAAGGGGTCTTGAATATTTATTATATTGCAATCCCATATTATATTTTAATCATTAGGAAGGAATGCATCAACCGACAGGCACCAATTAATTAGAAATCAGAAACCTGCAGCATCACCACCTGGAGACTAATTATATTTTTATATGATCCTTCCACAGGAACATATCCATCAGGTTTCAGCAACACGTGTCCAATGGTTCTGTCGGAGAAGTAAAAAAATAGCAAACGCATATATATATATATATATATATATATATATATATATATATATATATATATATATATATCTTTAGCATCAAAACAAGAAGTCAAAAATAACATACTTTTTTTTTTACGACAAGAAACAGGTATAGCCCCACCTGTTGAAAAAAAATCATGGCCTTTGGTTCCCTAAGCCTGTCCCTCAGCATCTTTGAGGCAGTTGCTTGGGTGGCTTCAGTCATGATTTTTCAAGATCCCCCCCCCCCCCCACCACCACAACCACCACCAAGTCATACAAATGCAAATAAAATCACTGGAGCATGCTCATTTGAAGTCTAGCCCAAGGTAAATCTCCTGTAAGTTTGAAGTGAATCTGGCTAACATTTTTTAAAGAATTTGAAAAAAATGTGAATGAGGACAGACGGAGGACGATTGGGGGATGAGCACGCAAAAGAAAAAGCACAGTTATGAATTTTAGAGATTTTAACCCCGTCCAAAGACCGGCAACTGTTAATGTATTTTCCCCAATGCTAGCTACCTGAAATGAAACTGATTTTTTTATTGAAAGTCATATGACTTTCAATATTAGAATCAGTTTTATGCGATTGGTATGGTATTCATGCGCAGAAGTTGAATTTTAACTATGCACATTTATGTTTGGAAAATGAAGAGTCCTGACATAGGCAAATGAGCCCAAAACACAACTCATTCACAACCATACATGCGACCAAGAAAATAATGCAATGTATTAAAGTAAAAAATGCAAGTGAAATAATCCTCTGTATTATAATGTGGAAAATATTTTGCATCATGGCATGTCCTCAAATGTATAAACATTTCTTTAAACGAATAAACAGGCGCAAATCCTATTATATAACATAAATATAATTGAAAGAAGTGCGTACGTGTTTTCCCGTCTCCTGTAAGAAGATATTGCAGAAATTCGTGCAGCGAGAGATAGACTGAGTTCAGTTGTACGCAGCATTCCGGTTTACAACACTTTAACAGTGCGCTCTGAATTAAAGGCTGTCCTGTACAAACGGTGCTCTGCCGGGTTTGTGCGCGCTTTCACCACGTTTAGTTTGACTGAATGGGCGACATTTGGAAATAAAGTACCTCGCTCATGAAAAGAGCGTTCAAGTACATTTAATTCAAAACCTTTATAAATCTAAAGAGTGTGCAGAGATATGTATTATAAGTTTTTAAAAGAAATCCTAGATAATGAAGAAACAATCGGTCAAAGTTTTTGTGTTTTGTCATTACAGAGGCCGGAGATACAACACGGCTAATGTACGGCGATTCAAGGGAATCGAAACGTCATTTATTTTCATTATAAATGCTCTAGGACATTTCCATATTTCTCATTGGATGGATTTGGTCACATGCCACTCACCGTCCAATCAAACTGAGTGTTTGCCATGTGCTCGCGTCATGTTCCATTTGTTGGGCAGGAAAATATGCCGTATTCACGCCAAGATTTCTGGACGAAATTGCGAAATTTTTACATCATACTTTCACAAAAAAGACATCGGTGGAACTTATCTAGACACAGATAAAGGCAAGAATGAAAGTTATGTATGCAAAGCAAGAAAAATACGCAGATTCCGTCACCGCACGGTGACGAAGTTGAGCCCAAGATGTGCGTAGACACGATGTGTTGTTGATCCTGTCTCAAATACGTAACATCACGATTTTTAAACAAAGTTTGCTGTTTTCATTTTTTTTTTTAAATGTTTGATAGGGAAAAAATCTTTACAACGAAGCAAGTGAGAAATTAAATTTATTACCAAAGGTCGGCAAAATATACGCACACAACAGAAAACCATGCCCTCGCTCGTGTCTATTTACACTCGCTTGTGTTGAACGCTCGTGTTTGTTGGTAAGGCCAAGTAGAAAAAATACCTTTGTTTCCACTAACGGACGTCTTTTTTTTTTAACACGGATTTTGGCATGTGCTTTGCCTAGAACATGTAAAATATATCAATGCATCAAGGTTTATGAACCCAGGATCACTTCACTCGAACATCAGCAAGCTGGAAAGGTACACTGCAGTTATGTTGAGTGGTATCTTCATTATTGGACAGGCCTCAATTTAAAATTCTTGGTGCACTTGGTTCAATAAGGGGATTTAAAGCTGGGAACATCCCGCAATACTAAATAACTGAGCCCAGTTAAAAAAATGCAAAAACATAGCAAAAAAAAAACCCCAACAAAAAAAACAAGAAAACAAAAAAAAAAAAAAAAAACAAACAAAAACAAAAACAAAAAAAACAAAAAACAAAAAAAAAAAACAAAAAAGAAACCCCACCCTGGCAACTTTCAATATATAGAGCTTTTTAAAGCTACTTGATTTTTATGTATTAAGGAATTTATCCAGCGTCTGAATCTCTTGGCGATCATAATGTTAATGAAACAAATCGAAAGAGAACTGTGACGTCGGCAAGTTCTTCTTTAGCAACAGGGTGCAAAATAAACTGGACCTGCCTTCCCGAGTAAGCGGCACATGCACGATTGATGTCATCATGTGAAAGATGACTGAAATCCCTACCCTAACGAAGAGAGGGATAATCTGCCAAGTACAAAATACCACAGCCAGTAATCCTGGCCTCCTGGCATAAACTATTTTACATTACACAAAAATCAGGGAGATCTTTACTTACTTGCGTCATTGCGCCTTTATAAAAAACGTAGCCATGCTGGTTCTCATCGAAGTCATCAACGATGCCTTTCCGAGCCTTTGGCGCTGAGTCTTGCCGTCATTCGTACCAGTGCATCCCCTTTTGTTTACCAGGTCTATGGCGGCCAAAACCTTTATTCCCTGAAGTTATTGGGGTTATAAAAGTACAAGGACGCGTTATTTCATAGGTACAGAGGTAAAAATATTTTTTCTGGCTGCACAATTGCCGCTTTTTATTCGTCATCGTTCGTGGTTACTGGGTGCATAGTTTTTGGTCGATGATACTAGCGTTCATCGAAACAGCCGTCAAATATACTTAAAACTAGCATATATCGCCCAAAGACGTGAATATATACTTTCTCATGAGCACTTTTTTTTCAACAAACACGAATTACAAGCAACTTTACCCTTGTCGTTTCTTTGTTTCAATACGCCATTGTCGGATGGCTCACTTCAGCTCCTCATCTTAAACTAAGTTGCAGTTTCGCATTTTGCTTTTCACATGGCGATATATCTAAACTGAGAGAGAGAGAGAGAGAGAGAGAGAGAGAGAGAGAGATGAGAGAGAGAGAGAGAGAGAGAGAGAGAGAGAGAGAGAGAGAGAGAGAGAGAGAGAGAGAGAGAGAGAGAGAGAGAGAGAGAGAGAGAGAGAGAGAGAGAGAGAGAGAGAGAGAGAGAGAGAGAGAGAGAGCAAACTTTCTGTCGAGCCAGGTCGTAACTTTGGCCGGCCTTTTGGTTTAAGTTACTGGATTTACTCTAATATCCTGTGTTAAAAAACGATATAACTGTGCATGAACAAAATCTGATAAACACAAATGAGAGTGCGTTTGTGCTGGTGTGACACTGAAAAGGTCGGTGGCAATATCGATCTCCACACATCACGGTGAAGATTAAATTAGGTGTAATTAATCATCAAATGTACAAATAGGAGAGATCTGGCGTAGGTTTGAATTCATGTAAAGGAAGTGTTACCCATCCCGTTTATGGGTGACTGCCCACATCGTCTGATCACTTTCCTGACCCCCACTTTTTCTCCATAGCAGGTTTAAAAATTTATACCTCTACATATGTTGTCAAATAAGTATCAAACTTTCAATTTATCACACCAGTGTCTACCTGCAAGATGGCAGTATGTACTTCTTTTAGATTAGAAGACGATCATTACAAGAATCGTCACATGTGGGCTGAGGCTTGCGGGACTTTTAGCTTCACTGTTATGCTATGGGCTCTCACGACCCACTTTTATACTCGATCTCACACGGCAGGGCTTGCTAGGTGTCATAAATATCAATATGCATCAGGGGCATAACTGGCTGTGCCTCAAGATATTAAACCAACTAAGATGAACCTTATTGTATCAAATTATGCTACTGACAGTGAGGCGTTAATCCGTCATAGAATTGGTACCATACTATCGACGCCACGCAAACTTGCATGACCACGCTTGATCGTGGTTTACACACACACACACACACGTCCTCTGTCTCAACATTCCATTGTGTGTCCACCATGAACATATCAGTTTTTATAGCCACCGTGCAGCACTCTCCGCGAAAGATTATGTCGAGGCCTTGAAAGAAAACAACAGGAATATGTTTCCACCAATCGTTTGATAGTGGGGAGCCAGCGATTTGAGTATAAATGTCATTCTGGTCGACATGTTGATATCAGGTAAGATGTCTCGTCATACTCATGCACACAAAAAACCTCGTGAATATTGCGGAAACGGTATACAAATTTACAGAAAGATTATATCTGAGCCATAAAATCGCCATTAAAGTCATATCTGTCAGACTGTGGTAAGCCCAATAACTCTTTTTGATTCCTCGTTTTCACGAGTTTTGCAATTGGGGAAGACGTTGTTGCATCTGGCGTCCGTTTTGCCCAAGGTTATTTATACTCGATGTTTTAGCGCGAAAGCAACAGTGGACATACGACTCCTCCATAAAGACAGGGAAAACAATCCTCTTTTTTTCTTATATAATATCACTTAATCTCAAAAGATATTCTAGATATCTCACCCATGTTCTCAAACTATGAGTATTTTTGGTTCGGAAATAAGTGAAAATAGTTTCGAAGAATTCTGCTGAGTCTTTGGAGAAAATTGAGAAAAAAGACAAAACGCACTGACACTCATAAACATTATACAACAATCCAGCAACACCCACTGGAAAAAAATAAGGTTTAGGGGTTCCTAGAAGTGGTCCTATGCAATTCGAAAGTAATTAATTTGGCGCTTTCAAAGAAGATTATTTTTAAAGATTTTCCTCAGAAAATGCCCCCCCCCCTAAAAACAGGAAAATTCTTTAAAAAAAAAATCACAGGTGCATAAATTTTGAACAAACTTGTTAGAGGCCCACACAAGGAAAACCCCAATCAAGTTTGAAGGAAATCTGGCCAACGCTTTTTGAGAATAAGTAGAAACTGTGTGTTGACAACAGGCAACAGACGACAGATGACGACACATATGGTCGGTTGCGCAAGTCTGTCTTAGGTGTCTGATTCTGAATCACAAGAATCCAGATTTTGAAGCGTTTGAGTTGGGTACAGGTAAATCAACGTTGGTTTGCACTTGTCCCATTAAAGTCAAGTTCGCGGGTGTGTATTTTAACATAACGAGTATGGCTTACCTGCCCCAAATTATAAACTTTTGTAACGCTAAAACGGTGACCTCAGGGCAGACCTCAGCAGAGTCACTTTTGCAACCCTAAAACAGTGGGCTTTCGGGCAGACCTCGGCAGAGTAGACAAAATCGCAGCTTGGGTCGGCTTTGCAGCCAAGGTTAAAAACTAAATCATTTGAGGGTCCAGGGGGAGGAGCCCCTGGAAGCCCAGAGGTTATGACAAAATAAGGCTCCATTTGGAGGCCTATTCTGTCGTTAAATATCTGATGTGCATACTAGAAACTCTGCCAAAAAGACCCAAGTGGGGGAAGAAAGAGAACAGAAAATATTCTGAGAGCAGTTTTATTATATATGGGTGCCAACCCAGAAATTTTATATTTGCAAAAGTTTCTTTCTTTCTTCTTTACGACCAAATTTGACTGGAGTTTCTCTCTGATACTGTCATTCCGTAAACCACCAAACTTGCCATGATGACCGAACTAACGGTGAAATTGAACACATGGTTTGGAATAGCCATGGTGTTTTCAATTCTGCAAATTAGGGCCAATTAAAGACACAAAGTTGTAACTTACACATGTAGGTTTGAGACAACTGGCAAATATATAGCTTTGTGACACTTGCCGATATAATGGACAGTATGTCAGTTTTAGAACTTTATATGATGCAAATAAGGGCATTGAACAAAATAAAAAACCAAAGTTTTAATTTATGCATATTAGGTGAACATGCAAAATGTAAATCTTGAATAGCTTCAAACTATTATGGATAGAGGTGCCATTCTTTTTTCATTTTGTGTGCTTGTTGCGTAGCTCATCCAATAAACCATAAACCAAAGTTATAGGCTTTAATATATGCAAATTAGGCAAATACACAAAACTAAAAGTTGAATATCTTCAAAACTAGTAAAGATAGTAGTTTCATTCAAAACGCATTTTATACGTTTGTGACATGGCCACATCCATGAACCAAGAACCAAAGTTGCAGTATTTCATCCATAAAAAACAGGCTAATACACGAAATTTAGATTATGTCAAACAATGGCAACGTGTAGCATGTCAAACTGATCTCATTTTCAAGGCATCCAGACAGATTTGCTGTGAAGCAAATCTTCTTTTCCATTTTATCTTGCACCGCACAGTCCAATCCAAGCAAGTGTATAAAAATGGGATAACATTTTCAGCCATGACGTTCCCTGCTATAATCACGTAAGATACATTATTTTGCACCATTCATATGAGCACACTTTTTGACTCACTAAACTCAAACATCAAAGTGCTGCGAATACACGTATAACATGCTGCATTAAAAGGTGTTAATGGTCGAGGCGGTTCTGGCCTTTAATTCTAAATATCTAAATGACAATTTCCCTGGTGATTAAAACAATATATGTTATACTGGTTTTACATGTACTAGAACATGCTTGTTCACTTTTACTCCAATATTAAAGATTGATATGGTAATGTCTCGACAATGTTCTTACAAGCATCACATTGCCAATATTAACATTCTTCCTTTATATACTCTGCATACAAGCAAAAGCATTGATCACTTGAATTGGAAAAAAAAATGTTGGTTTTATAAATAAAAATGAAAACATTAATAAAGAATAAATAAAATCAGACCTTCGCAAGTTTGGAAGTTCTTTGATGATCTCCTGCCTGAGGAGCAGTTTTTTAGTATGCTTCAGATAAATATAACTAAAATCAAAGATGCTACATGCCGATAAAAAAAAATCGTAATTCTAAAAAACTACCAAAGAATCATGCTACTTGGAAAAAAATATGTCCAATTACACTCTATAAAGTGTTTGTGACATTATGAACCCTAATAGAGCACTGGAACCAGATACATATCTTTTTGAACCTGCACTGTAAAACTGACTTCACATTCAAGTTCCTCGTGAAGCGACCCTTCATTCAAGTACCTGCAAGCCTAGGTTTAATTCAGAAATTTCACCAGAAAATTTGACCCAGATCAACAGGTTTTCTCTGGACACTTCTGAGCCGCAGCACAAGAAGGGCCCACAAGGGACCTGTTGTCTCAGTCTCAAATGAAGCACTATATGGGTTAAATGAAACTCATATATGATATATATATATAAACGCATAACAACAATTGTGAGTATTCTGCATGTTTATGTGGGTGAACAGCTTTCGTAGTGTGTGCATTGCACGACTTATTTAGACAGTGCCTGGCTTTGTTTAAATGAAAATAAGAGAGAGAGGAGAAAGAGAGAGACAGAGAGAGAGAGAGAGAGAGAGAGAGAGAGAGAGAGAGAGAGAGAGAGAGAGAGAGAGAGAGGAGAGAGAGAGAGAGAGAGAGAGAGAGAGAGAGCAAACTTTCTGTCGAACCAGGTCGTAACTTTGGCTGGCCGGTTTAAGTTACTGGATTTACTCTAATATCCTGTGTTAAAAAACGATATAACTGTGCGTGAACAAAATCTGATAAACACAAATGGAGAGTGCCTTTGTGCTGGTGTGACACTGAAAAGGTCGGTGGCAATATCGATCTCCACACATCACGGTGAAGATGAAATCAGGTATAATTAATCATCAAATGTACAAATAGGAGAGATCTGGCGTAGGTTTGAATTCATCTAAAGGAAGTGTTACCCATCCCGTTTATGGGTGACTGCCCACATCGTCTGCTCACTTTCCCTGACCCCCACTTTTTCTCCATACCAGGTTTAAAAGTGTTTACCTCTATATATGTTGTCAAATAAGTATCAAACTTTCAATTAAATCACACCAGTGTCTACCTGCAAGATGGCAATATGTACTTCATTTAGATTAGAAGACGATCATTACAAGAATCGTCACATGTGGGCTGAGGCTTTCGGGACTTTTAGCTTCACTGTTATGCTATGGGCTCTCACTACCCACTTTTATACTCGATCTCACACGGCAGGGCTTGATAGGTGTCATAAATATCAATATGCATCAGGGGCATAACTGGCTGTGCCTCAAGATATTAAACCAACTAAGATGAACCTTATTGTATCAAATTATGCTACTGACAGTGAGGCGTTAATCCGTCATAGAATTGGTACATACTATCGACGCCACACAAACTTGCATGACCACGCTTGATCGTGGTTTACACACACACACACACACACACACACACACACACACACACACACACACACCACACACACACACACACACACAACACAACACGTCCCTCTGTCTCAACATTCCATTGAGTGTCCACCATGAACATATCAGTTTTTATAGCCACCGTGCAGCACTCTCCGCGAAAGATTAAGTCGACAGGAATATGTTTCCACCAATCGTTTGATAGTGGGGAGCCAGCGATTTGAGTATAAATGTCATTCTGGTCGACATGTTGATATCAGGTAAGATGTCTCGTCATACTCATGCACACAAAAAACCTCGTGAATATTGCGGAAACGGTATACAAATTTACAGAAAGATTATATCTGAGCCATAAAATCGCCATTAAAGTCATATCTGTCAGACTGTGGTAAGCCCAATAACTGTTTTTGATTCCTCGTTTTCACGAGTTTTGCAATAGTGTATGTGCGTGAAATGCATGAGTGAATACGCAGAACAATAGAAAGTCTGGCAAACTTTGATAAATTTGAATAAAATGTATATTCCACCATTGATTGAGCATTTCGGAATTAAAGTATGTAAAGCACTAAGTGTGAATGAAAAACTTTCTTTTCAACTTTTTTCATACAAAATGTATCCCTGGTATCTGTGGGCAATTTCTAGGGAAAATGTACATCTTCCTAGTGTATTTCTTTGTAAAATACCCACACCCTTGCAGGACATCAGGCAAGAACACTGGGGCGTGACTTGTGTATTCAATTATTAACAGGCCAGTTAAACCATTGTTCTTGTATACTCGCACATGGGTTATTGGGGAAGACGTTGTTGCATCTGGCGTCCGTTTTGCCCAAGGTTATTTATACTCGATGTTTTAGCGCGAAAGCAACAGTGGACATACGACTCCTCCATAAAGACAGGGAAAACAATCCTCTTTTTTTCTTATATAATATCACGTAATCTCAAAAGATATTCTGGATATCTCACCCATGTTCTCAAACTATGAGT
This sequence comes from Hermodice carunculata, assembly GCA_964020975.1. NCBI lineage: Eukaryota > Metazoa > Annelida > Polychaeta > Eunicida > Amphinomidae > Hermodice > Hermodice carunculata. The sequence continues at coordinate 5,808 of CAXHWN010001605.1, read as the reverse complement.
ATTTTTGGTTCGGAAATAAGTGAAAATAGTTTCGAAGAATTCTGCTGAGTCTTTGGAGAAAATTGAGAAAAAAGACAAAACGCACTGACACTCATAAACATTATACAACAATCCAGCAACACCCACTGGAAAAAAATAAGGTTTAGGGGTTCCTAGAAGTGGTCCTATGCAATTCGAAAGTAATTAATTTGGCGCTTTCAAAGAAGATTATTTTTAAAGATTTTCCTCAGAAAATACCCCCCCCCTAAAAACAGAAAAATTCATTTAAAAAAAAATCCCAGGTGCATCAATTTTTGAACAAACTTGTTAGAGGCCCACACAAGGAAAACCCCAATCAAGTTTGAAGGAAATCTGGCCAACGCTTTTTGAGAAGAAGTAGAAACTGTGTGTTGACAACAGGCAACAGACGACAGATGACGACACATATGGTCGGTTGCGCAAGTCTGTCTTAGGTGTCTGATTCTGAATCACAAGAATCCAGATTTTGAAGCGTTTGAGTTGGGTACAGGTAAATCAACGTTGGTCTGCACTTGTCCCATTAAAGTCAAGTTCGCGGGTGTGTATTTTAACATAACGAGTATGGCTTACCTGCCCCAAATTATAAACTTTTGTAACGCTAAAACGGTGACCTCAGGGCAGACCTCAGCAGAGTCACTTTTGCAACCCTAAAACAGTGGGCTTTCGGGCAGACCTCGGCAGAGTAGACAAAATCGCAGCTTGGGTCGGCTTTGCAGCCAAGGTTAAAAACTAAATCATTTGAGGGTCCAGGGGGAGGAGCCCCTGGAAGCCCAGAGGTTATGACAAAATAAGGCTCCATTTGGAGGCCTATTCTGTCGTTAAATATCTGATGTGCATACTAAAAACTCTGCCAAAAAGACCCAAGTGGGGGAAGAAAGAGAGCAGAAAATATTCTGAGAGCAGTTTTATTATATATGGGTGCCAACCCAGAAATTTTATATTTGCAAAAGTTCTTTCTTTCTTCTTTACGACCAAATTTGACTGGAGTTTATCTCTGATACTTTCATTCCGTAAACCACCAAACTTGCCATGACGACCGAACTACCGGTGAAATTGAACACATGGTTTGGAATAGCCATGGTGTTTTCAATTCTGCAAATTAGGGCCAATTAAAGACACAAAGTTGTAACTTACACATGTAGGTTTGAGACAACTGGCAAATATATAGCTTTGTGACACTTGCCAATATAATGGACAGTATGTCAGTTTTAGAACTTTATATGATGCAAATAAGGGGCATTGAACAAAATTAAGAACCAAAGTTTCAATTTATGCATATTAGGTGAACATGCAAAATGTAAATCTTGAATAGCTTCAAAACTATTATGGATAGAGGTGCCATTCTTTTTTCATTTTGTGTGCTTGTTGCGTAGCCCCATCCAATAAACCATAAACCAAAGTTATAGGCTTTAATATATGCAAATTAGGCAAATACACAAAATTAAAAAGTTGAATATCTTCAAAACTAGTATAGATAGTAGTTTCATTCAAAACGCATTTTATACGTTTGTGACATGGCCACATCCCATGAACCAAGAACCAAAGTTGCAGTATTTCATCCATAAAAAACAGGCTAATACACGAAATTTAGATTATGTCAAACAATGGCAACGTGTAGCATGTCAAACTGATCTCATTTTCAAGGCATCCAGACAGATTTGCTGTGAAGCAAATCTTCTTTTCCATTTTATCTTGCACCGCACAGTCCAATCCAAGCAAGTGTATAAAAATGGGATAACATTTTCAGCCATGACGTTCCCTGCTATAATCACGTAAGATACATTATTTTGCACCATTCATATGAGCACACTTTTTGACTCACTAAACTCAAACATCAAAGTGCTGCGAATACACGTATTACATGCTGCATTAAAAGAGTGTTAATGGTCGAGGCGGTTCTGGCCTTTAATTCTAAATATTTAAATGACAATTTCCCTGGTGATTAAAACAATATATGTTATACTGGTTTTACATGTACTAGAACATGTTTGTTCACTTTTACTCCAATATTAAAGATTGATATGGTAATGTCTCGACAATGTTCTTACAAGCATCGCATTGCCAATATTAACATTCTTCCTTTATATACTGTGCATACAAGCAAAAAGCATTGATCACTTGAATTGGAAAAAAAAATGTTGGTTTTATAAATAAAAATGAAAACATTAATAAAGAATAAATAAAATCAGACTTTTGCAAGTTTGGAAGTTCTTTGATGATCTCCTGCCTGAGGAGCAGTTTTTAGTATGCTTCAGATAAATATAACTAAAATCAAAAGATGCTACATGCCGATAAAAAAAAATCGTAATTCTAAAAAACTACCAAAGAATCATGCTACTTGGAAAAAAATATGTCCAATTACACTCTATAAAGTGTTTGTGACATTATGAACCCTAATAGAGCACTGGAACCAGATACATATCTTTTTGAACCTGCACTGTAAAACTGACTTCACATTCAAGTTCCTCGTGAAGCGACCCTTCATTCAAGTACCTGCAAGCCTAGGTTTAATTCAGAAATTTCACCAGAAAATTTGACCCAGATCAACAGGTTTTCTCTGGACACTTCCTGAGCCGCAGCACAAGAAGGGCCCACAGGGGACCTGTTGTCTCAGTCTCAAATGAAGCACTATATGGGTTAAATGAAACTCATATATGATATATATATATAAACGCATAACAACAATTGTGAGTATTCTGCATGTTTATGTGGGTGAACAGCTTTCGTAGTGTGTGCATTGCACGACTTATTTAGACAGTGCCTGGCTTTGTTTAAATGAAAATAAGAGAGAGAGAGAGAGAGAGAGAGAGAGAGAGAGACAGACAGACAGACAGAGAGAGAGAGAGAGAGAGAGAGAGAGAGAGAGAGAGAGAGAGAGAAAGAGAGAATTAATGGGCTTGCATTTAATGAACATAAATTATTATTACAAAATTCCAGTTCATGTACTGTTACCTGTTTCAGCGCTAAAGGTACTCATCGTTGATCTCATTCCCATCAATGTTATGGTTCTGTAAACAAAATCTACAGCTTTACTAGGAGCACTCTGCGTGCATTGAGCAGAGTTTACTGAGGGAAACTTGACCCAAGCTTTTATTCAGTAATGAAAAGTTAGAAGTACTTGTTGTTGTTGTTGAAGGCCTTTATTTGGTCTAACCATCAGTACATCAGCATACATAATTCATACAATTTTCATATTTAAACCAAGAAGCACTGCATTAAGATGCCGGAGGATCGCTATCATGCAGGCCACCCACCAGTTCATTAAAGTTTACTATTATTTTATAAGTCATACGCGGCTGGCTAAAGAACATGAAGTTTTCTTCAGGGTTTTTAGACCCAGTAATGATAGAGATAAAGATGATAAGTGAATCATTAATGAGTATTACCGGTACAGATATAACAATTGGCAATATTGCAGCTGGTTCTGTGGTTATCAATAATGTACTTCTTTGCATACTGGTTGAAACCTTTAAAGGAATGAGTATGGATTTTGTACATGAGAATCTGAGGTAAGTAGTTTTCATTAATTAGGTATTGTATTTTGTTTATAATGCACAAACGACTAACTCTGGAGTTAATGAAACTATTGACATAGTTGGGGTTAAAACAGGGATAATATGTATTGTCGCATCATATCTATGTGGGACACGAACAGCTCACCTGGGTCTCTTAGTCCGTTGTACTTGATTATCGTTGAATGAGTTGTTAAATATCAAGGTAGCATATTATTTCCATATTTAAAATATAATTTTACGCAAGATAATTCAAATATGTCTGTAAATTTAAGCAAACTAAGATTTTTAAAGATAAGAAATGTATGTGCATTGTACTTGCTCTTCTTGATTAATCTTACTGCCTTCTTTTGCAGCTTGACCAGTCTGCCACAAGAGTGACATGTATTGAAATGTATTGCCTAGGGAGCTCCTGAACCACTGAAACTCTGTGTTTAGGATTCCATAATGTTGAAGCTTTTAAAGAAGTATATCATGATCCATGTTGTCAAATGCTTTGGAAAGGACTAAGTCGAGAGCAATTGTAAGTTTCTTTTTATCAGGTTCAGCCTTTAATCTATCAAGGGGTTCTAGAACAGCTGTTTCGCGAGAATGATTCTCTCTAGAGCCATATTGATGATTATAAAACAAGACATTATCAGTGAAATAAGGGAAGAGTTGTGTATGGACAACGAGTTCGAAAACTTCAGAGACAGATGATAGAAGATATATAGGTCTATAATTGTTGAAGTCATGCTGATCATAGTTTTTGAAAATTGGTATTACTTTGGGGTTTTTTTCTTTTGTTAGGGTAGATGCCATTTTTAAAGATTAGTTTGTGATTGAAGTTAGAGGTTTACTTAAGGCCTCTGAGGTGAGTTTTAGAAGTATAAGGGATATATTATCTACTCCCGCCCTTTTTTGGAGTTTAGATTAGATATTACTGTCTTTACATGTTCTACATCCACATGAGTGAACTGGAAAGTAAAATTTTAATCAATATTTCGTACATAGGATTGAAAAGCTTTTTTTTTTTTTTTCATTCAGTACTTATTTTCTGTGCCGTCGTTGGGCAAATGTTGACAAAATAATAATCATTAAATGTTGATGCCATATCCTGTGTGTCTGTTATTTTTTATTGTTAATGTTAAGATACTTCGGAATTTTTTTATCAGTATTGGATTTATTTGGATATCTTTAATGGTTTTCAATGTATTTTAAATACTGTTGTTTTTGTTAAATTCTGCCAGATAGTAAGCAGATTCAGCCCTTCGAATCATAGATCGGACTTCAAAACAGCATTCTTTGAGCCTTCTAGATAGATCATCATACCTCTCATTTTCTGGTGTAATATGAGGAACGTTCTTATAAAGGATGTCTCTATATTTTATTTTGTTTAAAATATCTTGAGTGATCCATTGTGTGTGTGTGTGTGTGTGTGTGTGTGTGTGTGTGTGTGCGCGTGTGTATTTGTTGATTTTTTTTCTTTTTCAAGGAAAGCGTTTGTTTATCATATCATCTAATTTCACTGAGAATTCCTGGTCCTTACGTACGTGATTATACCCCCTTTATAGAACAATCATTATTATTGTGCTACGAATACATATCATAGTGTTGTCGTTCAAATTGTTTAGGGTAACAATTTTCGTAAAGCCAGGCCTCTTGTATACATATTACACTGACTCTTTTTCGGCTAGGCTTTCTATCAAGATGTTGAATTCATCAAGTTTTGCATTCATCGACTTTATGTTGAGGCTAAAAACTGTTAATGGGTTTTTGTTTAGTTAGAAACCCCCTAAAGTCCTCGATATTGATTTTTTTACTTCAGGATACTGGATTTCAAAATGATCTAGGTTAATATATCTAGATGAATCATTTCATCCACCCTACCTTTGTTCCTTAAGAGTTCTCCACTTGAAATAGGCATTCATGGTTAATATAAATTAAAGATGTTTAAGATATACGTTTATACACCGCACAGATCTGTATGATGCACCGATATTTAGGATGAGGATGTGCCTGATTGTCTCCAGATACAGGCCCAATACTAATAATCTTGAGGAATGTAAAAGCATGTAAAATGTCAAGAGCGGATGTAAGGAGACAAAAAGTTTTCAATGTTCCGATACATGAGTGTACAGACTTGTATTTCATATTTTAGCATTGAGCCCACATTTAACCTCAGATACAAATAAAGGTACATGCAGGATATGAATGGATATTTGTCCATCGCGTGAAAGTCAACAAGAAGAGAAAAAAAAGGCAGGTGCAAAACTGCCAGAATATCCGTATGCATGAG
>CAXHWN010001604.1:0-78000 GCA_964020975.1 Hermodice carunculata | reverse complement strand
TTCAATATACAATATTGTACTCATGATACTGATGTTGCCATTGTGGTTATGACTTTTGTCCATTTAATTTTGAAACCAGAGACAGATTTGTTAGATTGCAAATTCAGTCACGCATAATTATAATTCATGAGGCCAGTCATTTGAGCTCTTAATGTATCCTAATATGTATCTGTGTAGTTTCGTTTAGTACAACTTCAGAATTGTCTTTCTCTTCGACTTTTCTTTTTCGTTTATGAAAGTATAATTTTCAATGAACATGTTGAAAAATTTCCGGGGCAGGTGCCCCACATCCCAAGGTGTGAGCTTCGTGCCTGGGGCACTTGCAATTCGACATCCCCCCTCCCCCTTTTTAGAAGGTCTACATCCACCCCTGCCTGGTATACTTAACCCAATAAGCCAATCGGGAAAAGAAATTCCACGTCATTTCACAGAGTGCAGTGTACTCGGTTATTTTGTTCTGAAATCTGCCACGAGATGATGTTGAAGTTGAAGTTGAATTTATTTCCAGAAATTGTATACAAACAAATATATGGAACATAAAAAGAGATACATGGTTGATCCGGCAACAACAATAGTTATTTAATATAAATATGTACAGTGACAGAAAAGACATGAATGAAAAGCTATATCTTAATAATTCCCTCGTGTAACTGTTAATTATTTTAATGAAACTAAATAAATAAATACTTTTTTCAAGTAGTAGTCTTTTTCTAGTGTTCAAAAAAAAATTCCATGAATTCATCACCCACTTCCAGATCACACAAATTACAAACATTGTTTTCTCTAGGAATATCTTCATATTACATTCTAGTAACTGGTAAGTTGAGATTTCCAGTTCTGCACTTACAAAGTCTCATGGTATGACCTTTTGGCAAATCAATAACTTAAAGGTACCTTTCAAATGCTTTCATAAGATTCCGCTTGACGCATCAAGTCTTCTGACGGCTCATAAAAAAACCCACCGGGCAGCTGGGGAGCTAATTGTCTGTTTACTACGGACAGGCATGCAGCACACAATTGTTGAAGAATCTGTCTTGTTTGTTGATCCTGACCACTTGAGCTCAAAAGGCTTGACAACACAGCATCTTCTTTTACTTGAATGCTACTGAAGATGCTAGGCGGTGTGGGCTTGCGTCATCAGCCCACTGATTTAATTTCTCCTGAGCCTGTTGGAAGTATGCGCTCATGTCCAGGAACCTTACGCCAAGTTGAACCAGTCTCATCCAAGGTGCTGTGATCACTTTCCCCATTATTCCTAATGCTCTCATGGCCACAACAACATAAAGTTGCAGTGTATTTAACACTACATGTTGTATGTCATTTTTGGGTGGAGAGACTTCGGTGAAGAAAGTCGCTATCTTGTCACAGCAGTGGCATAAAATGCCACTACATAGAAAATATATATATGGAAACGGTTGCCTACGAAACAGGGATACAGCACTGAATGGCCAACTTATGGTTCTGGAACAACTTGTTGTGTTTTAAGGTATTTGCACAGCTCAAGGTCACAGTTGCATTTCGTATTATGAAATATCTTTACGGCTGCCCTAACAATGACTGTGTGGTACGTCGCTTCTGTGTGTAAATGTGTAGCGGGATGCCTTCTTTTCTTGCACAATTTGTTCTGTCTCAAAGCTTTTTACCACTTTGTCACATTCCTTAGCAAATGTATCTAATGGATGCATAGCACATTTGAACTGGTTCAGCTTTCGTCCTTTTATTTCTTCCAGTTTGATGTCCACTGCTCTATTTGTTGCACACCTGTCTGTCATTGTATTTTGAATGAACTCAAGTATATTTGGGTCATTCTACAGAAATTGTCATATTTTGAATTGTAGCAAAATTACTTATAATTATCCTGTATAATAATCAACTATTTCCCAACAACATGCACTCATGAGCTTGGAAAAATCATCAGCCGAGACAAAAACTGGGTCTTTCATAAAAAAAATAGCCTGAATCATAGATTCTACCACTAAAATGTCATTGGTGTTACAGGACAAATTAGTCCATGCCCCATATATTACCATAATTTTTTTTTATCAAACTCCATGCAACTATAGTTTAGGTGTCCTTTAATTAAGTTTTGAAAAAATAACCTGGTGAACTCTTATAATTTTATTCACTAAAAAAATCTTCAAAATTTGAAATGCACAACCCCTAAAGGCACTCATTTATAATTCTTAATAATCCAGATGGTAGAAGCACAGGAAAAGATTTATGGGAAAAGAAAGATGGCAACTCTGTCCTTTTGAATGGAATATTATGACCTGATAATAATAGCTTTTGAAAAAAAATGAATCAAATTATAATTGGTAACATCACAGTAACACCAATGACATCACCGTACACCAATGACTAGAATGTTTCCCAGATTAAACAGTGTAAACGTTTTCACTGTAATTAACTGAATAAATGATGAAAACCTTAAGAAAGTACATTAAATTCAAAATATTTATTTGGCTCATTGAGCTTCAGTGCAGGTGCAAATGTCTGCGACGCTGACTGGCCTTCAAGTTAAAAAGACTAGCTTGCAAGTATAACATCCCTGAGTGAAGTGGGATTTGTGTTTTAACACTAATTGCTCACAGCTGACAAAATATGGTTCTAAGACGTCTCAGACGCAAAGTGTTGCAGTAATATTATTGTTAACTAGAGTGAAAATGATCACTGGCTGGCACAATGAAGAACACATCTCTGATGTAGGGTGGCCAGATTCGTCTGTGCACACGACAACAAGTGTTTGCATTACATTTTACGTATATCCATATCTGCAAGAGATATGTAGATGCAATCCGTTATGCGAAAATGCCGTGCAATACATATCAAAACATTTAGGATTCATATTTAGATGTATGTGCATCTGCATCTTGTGGCTGTATACACACATATGTATGGATTCCACATGGTATCTCTACATGTATTGCGATATTTGTCGACTAGAGATCACGTCTGGGTATAGCATACGCGAAGTGTACATACAACTTGAATCCTAGTGAAGCACTAACTTTTAACACCTAAGAAAAAAACTTAGACCTCATCATGCACAGCTTTCTCTGGTCATAAGATGGTATATCTTTAATAGGTTTCCTTTTGCCAAGAGCACAGTCACTCCTATATTATTTCTTTATTTTGTTTCAGGAACGCAGCAGGTCTATCAGTGCCTGCATTTCTTCGTAATCTGTAAAGCCTTTGTTTTTCAGCATTGCTTAGCTTCTTCCGTTCACTCATTTTGCTGTAAAAATATGGTATTTGAAAGAGTTAACAACAGTCTGACAGAGAAGCAGGTCTTGCATTATAAACTTGGGCTTCAAATGATTTGTGTCTTATTTTATTTAAAGAGACTAAAAAAAAAAAAAAACCACATAAGTCGGCAGTCTGTGGGGCCATACCACTTCAGCTTTGACTGTATATCCACAATGCTTAGGTTCCAAGTAGGCTTATTTATGGTACTTAAAAATTCAATCATCTGCTTCAGTTTTAACAGTATACCACAATGCTCGAAATAGGCTAAGTTGTGGCACTTAAAAATCAGTCACCGTAATTCATTAAAAATCAAACTATAACTAACCACAAAACCATTTAATATCTTGCAATTTAATGTTTTGGAGGTCATATTTTACAGTTTGCAGCGAACTTCAAAGCCATTTACAGAAATTGAAATCATACATTCTACAGTCATTTATATATTTGTATCTAATATATTAGAACCCCAGATTATCCTTTGTTAGCCTGGATTATCTTAATCCATGAAATAATTTAACTTCATTGAGGGACAGCTACATATAATTGGGTTCAAGAAGATAAACCCACTTTTTATTTGACTATTCTATCTGAAAAATTGAGAAAGTTGACAAATGACAATTTCAAGGAGGGTAAAAATGGTATATCTAAGCAAGATCACAGTTTTGCTTGCAAAATCACCAGTATTATCCCGAAAATCTAAAAACTTCAAAATTCAATAACTCGAGACCCAAGCAAGATAGAAACATAATCATGTTTACAGTTTTGAAAATGGAATTATAAGCTGCATCTTTTTAAATAAAAAATATCTTTATATGTATAATATGAAATTTTTGTTCCTATCCCTAATGACGGCGTGGGCCCGACTCGGCTACTTGCTGATTGGACAATCAGGCCAACAATAGAATGCATAATTATTACGGTCCGGAAAAGTTCTGCACAACTCGGTATGAGCAGGTCTTAGCCACAGCACAGGCACTTAATTACGCGGTCGTGTATACCGCAGCGCCTCTATAGGAACGAGATGTACCTATGATTGTTTGTACTGGTCATCTAAGTTTAACTGCATTTTTAAATCATTGAAGATTTATTGCTTGTCTGTTCAAAATATTAGTCGTGCCTAAGTCATTCAACCATTTTTCGACACATAATATCCACTCAGAACTATAGTATAAATCTCTTTACTACTATTGGTTGTAACACTGTGCTTTTAACGTTTCAGCGTCAACTTTTCAACCGATCATTTCCGGTTACTAAACGTCTCGCTGGCTTTATGGTACGCATTGTTGCAAGTGTTAGTATTGTGCAGTGTCCGTACGTAACTCCTAAAGTACAGTTTACAAACTTGCAAAATGTGATTTATTGTGTAGACAACTGGAGGACGGTCTAGCGCCAAACTACCTTTGCTAAAATGGGTCAAATGTAAGTTATGCATTTATATTTTGAGATATGATTGTGAATTATCTATCCGCTTCTGCTGGCCGTAACGTAAGGCGTAACTTTCCTCTTTTAATATCATAAACATAATGTAGAGCCATTTTTCAATTCAGATCTTGCTCTTCAAATTGTCTCTTGCAATCTGAAATTAAAAAAAAGCTCTTAAACAGTACAGTAGGTACAGTTTTTAAAAACTGTTTAATTCATTTATTAATGTATGACTATGTTGTGTGATCTTTTCTTGAATAGCGCAAACCAGTATTTAAACTGTAACTTAAAGTTTAAACCCTGGAGCGTCAACTTAAATTCTTAATTCTCGACCCAATATGGCATGTATATACAGTTAATGTGAAGGGCTAATACTTCTATGTTTAGATATCGGGTAAGTTGACCTCAAAGTATGTATACTGTTAGCAACACGCAATTGTTTAGCTTCAAGCTTTGTTTGCACCAATTCACCAGCTGAGGGATTTAGATAATAGATACATGTATACTTATCAACATTCATAATTGTACCTTGTAGTAAGTGTTTTCTCTACCTTTTCCTTTCATTGTCACTTCACAGATACCAAATCATGCTTTGTAAAAGGTGCCCAGCCAGATGAGTTATCCTCTAGATCTCATGGGAGCCTTCATCCCCATGGCTATCTGGGAAATGCTGATTGGAAATAAAAATTCAGCTCAACTTTTGCCATGGTTCTGACCCAAGTCCTGAGTAGGACAGATTGATACTGGCATATATTGTGTTTTTGAAGTTGTGGTATCAGTGTGACAAATTCAATGGGACTCATTTTCGAGGAAACTAATTAATGCGAGTCACAATAAATAGAGCACATGAGATTGTGGATCTTTTTGAAGGTGGCAACATTAGCTAATGAGAGACTCGTGGTTTTGAAACAATGACAATGTTGAACATCTTCAAAACTATATAACAATCACAACTATTTTATATATCCATGATACATATTGAATACACAGTTTAGATGTGACCATGGAACACCCAACATGCAACAGTCTATGTGGTGGTATGAAACGCTATGTTTTCAAACAAATATATCTGGGTTTTTGTTTACCACATCAGGTGCCCCCGCCCCCCCCCCCTCCCCCACTGTATACATACATAAAGCAGGCAGAGCGACAGGTGCCATTCCAACTTTACTTCATAAGTTCCTGCCAAAGGCACATTTAATGAACCATGGGTGACAGTTGTAGAATTTTAATCTATGGTAATGAGAAGCATTTTTAAAGTATAAATGATGGATATCTCCAAAACCATTGTACACTATTATAGATAGAGGTACTGTATCATGCCATGCAATAATAATGTTAACAGGATGTCAATGCTGATGTGGTGCAACACATTGTGGGAATTCTGGTTGTTAGGCGACCATGTTCGAATCTTACTAGAACATTTAACCCTTTCCCCCTTGAATTAAGACTGAGTCAACAGCTTTCCTTGGCATGTGATTTTGATAAGTCTCATGTACATTTCTCAGTCAAATTGTTTTTCATAACTGTTGAAATTAGTTAAAAACACTGTAGCAGACGACATTTGACCACCAGCCGGTTTGAGGGGGAAAGGGTTAAAGGTACTCTTATGGCCATGGACTAAATTGAAATTCCAACTTGTTCCAGAGTCTTATCCGAAAGTATATGGCATTTAAGACTATTCTGCTATGGCCTTGGACCATGTTGGAATTCCAAAGTGGTCCAGAACCATATCAGAAAGTAGAACATAAAAAATAAATAAATAAAAGATGGGAGGGTCCTGTGGCTGCAACACCACTTGATTTATGGGGAAACCAGATCAAATGGTCCCATGGCCATACCAAAGTGACAAATATAATTGATGGCTTAAAGACAGTATTAAAGTGCAAAAGAATTGTGCTTTGATATTTTTTTCTTTAATACAATAAGATGCAGTCTTTGCAAAATAATCCAATAATCACTCAGATATACCATAAGATTGTGATTCTGATGTGGCCATGCAGTTTTGAAATTCCATGATTGTGCAGCACATTATGGGAAAATTCTGAAAAGTGGTCCTGCTTCCAGTAAGGTACACAAAAGTCCCATTCCCCCTTCAATCCATAACATAAATGGAGGTTTGTGCTGTAGGTGCATCCAATGAATCCAAAACATTGTTGTAGATTTATGCAAATCCTGCCAATGCACAAAATATAAACATTGAATATCTTCAAGGCTATAATGTAGAGAGGTTTGGATGCAATTTCAACATAAACAGTGGTACCTGCTGTATGCAACCACTGTCATAAGCAGCCACATTGCTTTTTGTGGTCACTAGCTAGGCTTGGACATGGGAGTCAATTTCGTTGAAATATTTACCTGTGGTGACAGGTCACCTACAGTATGTGACCATTTTTTCTTGGCGGTGGGGATGGCCACAGACAGCAGGGACCACTCTACATGTATATTTGAAACTAGAAGTGAAAATGTGTGCAACTTGCACACATTTTCACAATGTGACTCGGGCCATCATTCAGTTAATGTTTTATGTTATGATATTGGCAGCAACATGGCAATCTGATAGAAAAAGGATAATGCGTAGAGCCAAGTCATCTGGTGGGACGACGAGCAGTAGCACCTCATTCAGTGGTAGTGGTTCTTCATCAACTGGCAATATGGCCGCATCATCAAACTCCGGTTCTGTCATCAGTCCTGATGCCAGAATCAAGGAAATGTTAAAGGAACTTCATCAACTTATTCATGCAGTGCAGGTATGTAAACATGGCAAAGTACACTGACTTAATACCCTTTCCCTTTCAATTAAAACTTTAGGCAAGAGTTTTCATTTGGGTTGGGTGGGGCGGGGTAGGGTGAGCGATTAGCATTTAACAAGCACAGAAAGATGCCAAAGGAAGGCTGTCAACCTGAGGCAAGCTATTTTGATAAGGCTCATCACCCATGTCTACAGTCAATTGCCTTATCTTTTTTTTTATTTTTTAACAGTAAGATTAGTTTTAAAAATGCAAGCAGACAACGTTTCATTATTTTCAACATCCAGTCACTTTTGCTCAGTTTAAAGGGGAAAAGATCACTTGGTAACTTGACTGAGTCACAATCCAAAGGTGCCATTCATTGTACATGTAAAAATAATGTAAATATCGTGCCAAACTAGTGGTGGTATTCTGTGTGTTCTGAGTTTCTTGTCAGTTTGGGCAATGAAATTTGTTGCAATGTAGCCAACATTAACAGAACTGGTATTTACAGTAAAACTGCTTTATGTGGCCACCTCTTCTGTTGAGGAAAGTGACCACATACACCAGCTGAACATCAAGAGTAATTCTTTGGCTTTGATAACTTTTACCACATGTGAAAGCCAAAAAGTACTATAATTATAATTTTCTTATAGAATGGCCGTGAAGTATACATGTATGTAACCAGGCATTCATACAGCCATTCATACTTTTTTTTTTTTTTCAACAAACAAGGTTGTGGACCATATTCACCGATCCCCCCTACACATCCCATATGTTCATTTCTGTCAGGAAAAGACAAGGTTGAGTAACTAAATGAACAGCATATGCTTGAGACAAGAATGCATGTACATGTAGTTGAATTTAATGTTTGGTCTAATGTGATAATGTGCACACACAGACCATGACAAGTGACACAGACGCTGTATGTCAGGAGTGAAAAAGGTTTGACTGAAGTCTGATGCATTCTGTCAGCAATGCTTTTAAAAAAAACTGTATGCTTTGTTCATATACTGTGTATATTGTCGATTTTATGTACATGCTTAAAATTTATATATATATATATGTGTGTGTGTTGTATTTTCAGGAGGAGAGAGCTTTAGGAGAGCACAATCTTACAAATATTGCAAAGACACATGAGCGAATGCAACAAGAGCAAAAAAGTAAGGATACACATGAGAAAAATGTGAAAGGACTTATATAGATACATTGTATTTACAATGCAAAGAGCCAAATACAATACACAGTAAACATCTGATGAGTGAAGAACATGATATAAATAGTAAAATGATTTTCATTCCCATCGAGCCATTGTTCTTGCAATTTATTGCATAGAATTTATAAATACATTTTGAAAGTAAGGATACACATGAACACATGAGAAAATGTGAAAGGACATATGTAGATACATTGTATTTAAAATGCAAAGAGCTAAATTTAATATACAGCAAATATCTGATGAGTGAAAAACACGATATAAATAGTAAAATGATTTTCATTTTCATTGAGCCATTGTTCTTGTGATTTATTGCATATAATTTATAAATACATTTTAAAGTTTCACTTGTGCTTTCAAAGTTGCATGTACAGTTGTAGATGTGATCACTTCAGAAAGAAAATTATCATAAAAGTTGTAATAAAAAATGTGATGGGGTTTTTAACTGCTTTATTGTGATATTGGAAAAAGTATGTGCCGATATGGGACTGTAACATGTTTAAGGGCTAAATTGGCACATATCAGCTTTAAAATGTGATAATGTTTACATAGAATAGAAATACAGCTTTGAAAACAGACTTAAACATCTTGGTTTAGTTATAAAGTCATAATGCATTGATGTCAGTATTAGAACAGAAATGGTTAACTTAACTTTTTTTTTTTTCATAATCATACAATTTCAGTGTTTGATATTGCGACAGGACCTGAAACATGAAACCTCAAATTTTGATAGAAAAGTAGCATACTTGTCATTTGGTTAAATGGAGATTTAGGAGAAATGGTTCTTGTTTCATTGATGTTTAGAAAATAAAAGTTATTGCACAGTGAGAGCAATTTAATTGATTAATACTGAATAAAATGACCCATGTTAACACTACCACATAATTAACATGGACAAGTAGTGTAAATTGCTTTATTTTCACTTTTTTTATTTTTGAAATTTCACTGCAGTTTTAATTTCTCTGTTTTGGAAATAATTCCTGTTCAAACAATTTCACTGCTTTATTTCTCGATTTTGTGCCATCAGCAACAATAAGGGTGCAGCGAAATTAAAGCAATTTACAGTATGTGCAACATACATGTTTGAAAATAGATCAGGAACTTGAACCAAGTCCAGATCAGCTGGTGCTATCACCCAGCAATCAAAATTTGCAACAAGATTTGTAACTGATTTGGTATGTTTATAGATAAAATCAAATATATCAACAGTATTTCCTCTTAAGCTAACTAACATGCAGTCTACATGTATATGTGTGTGTGTAAACTATGTACATTTCCATGAATATGATATATCAGTAGAGAGAAAGACATTCTTTGTCTTTAGAGCAATATGATCCAAAAAATGTTTGTTTGAGAGTAAGCACTTATTTACTGTCACGTCTGCATGAAACAAAAGTTGTTGTGTCACTGGCATTTTGTTCATAACAGAGCATGAACTGTTCCTTCTAATAATTGGCAATAGAAAATGTGATGCTTACAGTCTCTCCATACTACAAGACCAAACTGCGGGGCCTGTACAACACTGCCATGCAGGATGCCGAGACAGAGGCTGAGTGAGTTCTACATGTACTGCCATTAACTCATTCTGGACCAGCTCTTGAAATTTTATTGGTGCCCATATGAACAGTAGAATTCAGGAAAAGATTGCATTTTTTACCTCTTCAGAAGCCTTTATTCAAATGCCAACATGACTAGCCTACGGCGAGCAGATTTTGATATTTGCTGCAGGGCAAGGCAAAAACTGCTGTGCCAAAACCTTGTGCACCGCAATAATGGGATATATGGAATGAGTTGATAGGTTTGTACATCTCTATGGTGTAGCCTCAAGACTGTGGTGACTGTCTTGTATGTTTATTTCAGTGGCAAACCATTTATCTTGAGCTTACTGAGAGATTTATCATTTCCACTATATGCTAAAACTGTGAATGCCTTTTGATGTCTATGCCTTTGCGTTGCTTTGATAGACATAGGTGCATTATATTATGTAGTAGATAAATCTTGTGAGATTTAAAGGACTCAAGTGCCTCAGCATTAGATGGAGCTTGTATTCTGTGTAAGAAATAAGTAAACACAATTTAAGTGTGATATTTATTTGCATGCTTCATGTAAGTAGATCTTGTACATGTAGGTCAGATGGACTGATGTAAATATCTTACAGTAGTATCTGTTATTTAAAACCACCCATTCAACCATCAAAAATGATTTCATATCAGAGAAGGCTATATAAGACCAGTAGTTTGTTGTAATGTTGCAGAGCTTATATGATCACTGAATGTCTGTCCATCCATCCGTCTGTAAACTTTTGCTTGTGAATGCGATACAATGCACAGTTTTAAAGTTGGCCCCATACAACTTTCAGGACATATCAGAGGTATGAAAATCTAGGTTCAGTTCAGTATTTGCTGGTGCCACCTACAGCATTATGTAATATATGGGTCAAAATGTGAAAATTTTGTGACTACTCTAGCATCTCTAGTATCCTTAATTTCTGATGGTTCTTGGTGAAATATATGTGGGATTATGGAGGTCAAAATTTCGGTTGCGTGTGGTGCCACCTATAATTTGATCGAAATAAGCCACAATGTGTTGAAAGATACAAAATTCCATAACTCAAAAACTGATTGAGTTAGACATGCCAAATTTGTAGGATATACATATCATGTCCAATGCTAATAAGTTATAAAATATCAGTGGCCTTGACCCATTTTTGCTAGGTCACGAGGTCTGTAAATTTGAAAGAGGTGATTTTGACAGGGGTGTCCCTAGGGCATCAATGCCAACCGAATTGAGTCTCTGGATCAAAATTGCACATCAGAACATTGTCCATAAACCCTACTTAATGACCTACTTTTTGGTCCATGACCCAATGATTATGCAGTTTGGCACTTGTCCAATTTTATTACTTTTCTGCAATAACTCGGAAAGTTATAACCCAGTTTGAACAAACAAACCATGTATGGAAAGCTGGGTATTTGGGCACACATTTTGAACACTAATACTACTGTAATCCAGGTTGAAAGTGGAGGTCATTTGGCCACTTGGAACATAGGGGCCGGGTCACAGCTAGTGTGAAAATCTTGTGAATGCTCTTCACCTGAAGGTTTTTGAGTTTGGCCTGTAAAACTTTGAAAACTTTGACAGGGTGTAGCTTGGACATCAATAGCAAACAGAATTGAGCCTTCAGATCCAAATTGCACCTGAGTACATTGTCCATAAAAGTCTACTTTGGGACCTACATTCTGGGTCACCACGGCCCAATTATTATGAGTTTGGAACTTGTCCAAGTTGACTGCTTTCTTTCAAAAACTTGGAACGGTTATTACCTGTTTGAACAGACCACGTATGGCTAACTGGACAGAGGGTGCATATTTTGGATTGAACAATTTTTAACCTGAGTTTAAAATGAGAGTCACATGGGCAGTAAGAATTTGGGTGTCAACATGTAAAAATCTTGTGAAAGCTGTGCCATCTCTAATCTGATAGTGGGTCTTTATGAAACTTATTGTGATTGTGGAGGACAGAAACTTGATTGATGGAGAAACTAGCACCACCCACAGTTTGACAGACATTATGAGCCAAAATGTATTCAACAAGTGAAGATAAAATTCAAAATTTCCAAAAAATAATAAAGGTAGACATTCCAAATTGAAGGGTTAGATAGATTATGTCAAACACTAATACATTGTAGAATATGGATGACTATGATGTAGTATTTATCTGTCACCAGGCTTGTAAAGTTAAGAGAAATGATGTGGTGATGGTAGGGCATAGCTTGGACATCAGTGGAATGAAGGCTCAATCCTCCGGGTCAGTGTTTCACTTGAACTTTGCACACCAATAAAAAATAGACACATAAGTTTACCCAACCTGCTGGTTTTGTATCCAGTTTTTAGCTCTGCTGACCAAAGGTTGCAGAGACCAAGGGACTGCTCATGTCTGTCTACAGTCCATAGTTTTCAAGTTAGCCCAATATAACTTTCAGGATTTATAAGGTGTATAAAAATCTAGGTCCCATTCGATAATTATTGTGCCACCTACGTTATTGCGTAATATAGGGGTGAAAATGTGAAAATCATATGAACATTCTAGCATCATTAATTTTTGGCAGATCTTCACCAAATTTGGTTGGATTGTGGGGAGGTCAAAGTCTAAGTTGCTTATGGTATTAGTGGCACCAACCATAATTTGATGGAAATAGTGTGCCAAAATTTGTTTTAAGATTTAAAATTCCATTTTTGGAAAATTGGATTAGACATGCCAAATTTATAGGATATATAGACAATGTCCAAAGCTAGAATTTTATATACATGTGGTATCAGTGACCTTGACATATTTTTGTGAGGTCACCATGCCTGTAAAGCTGAAAGAGGTGATTTTATAATGACATGGTGTATCTTGGACATTAGTGTTAATGTCAGCACAGCACCAGGCCTATGGGCCTCTTGTATTACATAATCTGGATGACCTTGATCCTCTTTCACAAGGTCACATAAAGGAGGACATAAAGGTAAGGACTCACTCATTGTTGTCTTGGCACATGAAACAACATCCATCACAGGAATTGCGCAAATAAGTTATGATTACATGTGAAGCAAAGTGCCATCTGGTGGACATTTTATGTACTAAATTTACATAAGCTTTATATGTTCAGAAGCCACTTGAGGACTCTCAACTTTGAAATGAACAGGTGCAATATAGCCATGGTGCTAGCAGAGGATTAGGTCCATGGGCCTCTTGTTATAATGTTGTATTACATTACAATACAGCAGAGAACAAGGTCCATGATTCTGTTGTTTACAGAAATAAACTCTAGTTTGTGAAAAGAAGAGCAGCCTTAAAAAAATATTTTCAGTCTTTTATGAAAAGCAGTCCTTACTAACAGCAGATATCACTGTGAAGGTACATCAATCAAATAGATTTTGTTTCAAACATGATAATGCCATATTTTCAGTGACATGATTATGTTAACCAAGTTTATTTCAGCTTCAACTGAGTACACAATGGTGTTAATTTTTCAAATATTCCTTACAATTTTTAGACTTCTGAGGAGAGCCCTTGACAAAATTGCTGAGATCAAAGCATTCAGGAATGGAAGGCGTAAGTGATGGTCTCGCAAGTTATGGAAGTAAAACAGTTGTACATGTATCATATATAATATAATGTTAAAATATATCTTCATTATAAGTTCTACTATCAGGTTATTTCTTACTATTTTTCCAACAAAATGGTAATAAAATCACAGACATGTTTGTTCATTCATGCCAATAAACATGTAGTAACATTATCACACTAGCAAATATGATCTTAGAAACTAATTTTTTTTGACAAGTTTGAGAAACAAGAATTGCACAGTGCAAGACTTTAATACGGAATATACACTTTAGTACATTTTCCTGGGATGCGTTTCTCTAATATTTGATAAAGTGAACTGTGCCTCTCTTTTCTATGTTCCAGTGCCAAAATGTTACTTTGAAAGACAAATCAAGCTTACCATATTTTTACTTTAAGGTACTGTAAAATTGAAATGAAATGATCTCTCTTTAAAATGCAAAATGCTTCTTTGGAAAATGTATTGAACTTCATATTCAGTATAGTTTGAGACTGATTGAGCTGTCACAAACTTCAGTGTCTCTGATGAAATCTTGTGATAGAATAATCACCAGATATGAATATATTTCAAAGAAAAGTATTTAACTCTAATTTAAATATAATCCAAAGACCATAACAATTCCAAGTGTGTGTGTATACTGTAATTACATCAGTTCTAAATAGGGGGCAGCACCCTCATCTTAGCGCCATTGCATTTTGCTGTCTGCCGAGACAGCATTGAAGAGTTTCAAGGCTCAGTAGGCCTACATTAAGCCTGGTTTCATTTAATTTCAAAATGAATCTGTAGATGAATAAATAACAGCAGGATAAGACATAGTACTGTTTATACTAATTATAAAACAGTAGCCCAAAATATCATTTGACAGCAATTTTGTTGGAAATATTTTAAGTTTAGATGTTTCTGAACTTTTTTTAATCAGTGAGACTTTGAATTTGTCAGGCTCCACATAAACATGATGACTGCAAAGAAAGTAAATGGTAATGATATTTCACTTGCACATTATTATCTAGATCACAATTATTTTTTAAGAAAATAAAATTGTAAAAAATTTCATTGTCAGGCATTTCAACTTTTTACCTATACATTTCTGAATTATTTTACATTTGAAACATTTATCATGTTTATTTACACAGGCAAATATGAAATCTATCTTTAATTAAAAAAAATAAGAGCATGAATTTACAATAAGTGATAAAAGTATTACTTTAAAAAATTTAATTGATATCCATTATTCAGCTGCATGTATCATATCGTGACCCTTGTATCGAGATATATATCATATCGTGAGAAAATGTATTGTTGCAACCCTGGTGTTTATAATATATATATATATATATATATATATATATATATATATATATATATATATATAGTGGTCCCTGTCTTGAGAGACTGCCCCTAGGGTCAAAATGTGGTCTCTCGAAACAGGTGATCTTTCATTAGAGGTACTATAATAACATGGAAAAGATAGCACAGTGTTCTGAGAGAGGGGTCTTTAAAAGATATGCGGTCTCTCATTGAAGGGGTCACTCAAGACAGGTACCACTGTATATATATATATATATGAAAGCAAAAAGCACTGCACAGTCCAAGCCCTTAAAATGAGTAGATTAGTGTTTTTCATTGAAGAAGGGGAGCCAGATTCTTCTTTGTTCAAATATTTGAATAACTTGTTTCTGGGTCGACCAAATTCCCTAAATCTTTGCACAAAGTTAAGTGATCAATTTGTGCAGTTAAAATTGTGGCTTGCAGATTCTTTACGTCTGGATTTACAGTGCGGCTGTAGACCTTCATCAAACAAATGACGCTACATATTCGGGCTCTGCTAAGTTACAAAACCACCAATGCTTTCAAAACAAAAAAATGTTGGATGTTATAATGACCTCTTGCATGGCTATTTAGAGGGTTTATCATCAGACATTGTATGTAACTTGGCATATCAAATTCATCCTTCAGATACAGGGCTCTACAATACGGGCGTTCCGAGTTAGGGATTTGTTTTAACACCAGGCTTCGCATGGTAGATTTTTGCCCTCCGCGCATGCCCGACACGCCTGGTAACGCAATTCTGCGGTCAAGCTTTCCCGGGGTAATAGTAGGCCGTGACCAACACAGCGTGACAGCGAAACCCATAAGAGGATCGACGTGCAACAGTGATCGTTCAGTTTCAGTGAACATGGCGGAAAATACGGACGACGGAGGAGCGGCGATTGAACAGACGGAAAATGAACTGTATGACAAATTTTCAAAGATGAAAGTGGTTGACCTGAAGAAATTTCTGAAGATTCGCGGAGTGCAGGGGTACAAATATGCGAAGAAAGACCTAGTTGCTTTGGCCGTTCGAGCCTCTTGCCTTCAAGTAGACACTATTGAGGAGAAAGATGATACCGCAGATGTGATGAGAGGTCAATTGGAGTTTCCCGATGGAAAGAAGAAGGTGGCTTTGCCATATGTATCTTCCATAACCACCTGGACAGAAGACCTAAAAGAAATGCCAGTGCTTGAGATGCCCCATGTCATCGCCTACCTAATCAGTAAATGTGACTGGACACCCAACAATGTTCAGAAGTGCCGCGAGTCATCATCTCGTGTAACGCTAAGGGCTTGTACATGTAGTTCTGGTGTGTTACTAGGTCTCTGTTCCAACGTGCTTGCTCATCAAAACAAATCCCATTTAGAAAATCAAAATTTCTGGTTGTCCCTAGGGCTAGTACTTTGTGATTTCAACTTGCCCTCATTCAAATTTGACTCATTCCAGCAAGTGGACATGCATATTGTAGAGCCCTGATGTATTCCATGGAAAGGATGAGTGTGTGTGTGGGGGGGGGGGGGAGGGGAAGAAATTTAAAGGAAAACTTGATACAACACAAATCATTCACTGACAGTCCACTGAAGTTGCCTTTCTTGGAGTGACAAAACCAGCACAAGTATTGTTTTCTTTTTTATCCCTAAATCTCGTACATACAAAGATTTTGCCAATTTAGCAGACCTTGGGGGGCCCTGGACTGTCAGAGACTTGTTATACTGGGATGCTTGGTCTGGTGTTTTTCACTGCAAAAAACACCTGTCTTCCTCATTTGCTAGGCTTCATTACCTAGCAGTACATTGCAGGGGACTATGCACTTTCACCCAGTCAGCTTCACAGACCAGGCCAGGAAATACACTAAGGTCACCACTGTGCACGATGGGTTCTGATCCTTCTGCATGATTATAAGCTATGTAATGCTATTTAAAGCTGGTCTTTCGTGATTGGCTGATTTTTTTTCAATAGTAGATGTTGTGTTTACAAGTAAAGGAAATTTTGAAATCTATATAAAGCTGGTAGACTCACAGGATACCAGTTAAAGACAACAAGAGGGCTGTGTGAACAGCCCATGCTCAGGTGACCTAGAGATTCATCACACTTGTGGTTCTGTGAACTTAGAGTGCGACAAAATAGGCAGACACTTATCAAAGGTACATCCCTACCAAGTTTGACACAAATCTGGCGAAAATTATTGAAGTTATAACCACAAAAAGAAATTCCCGTGTTCAACTTTCCTATTAAAACTTTTTTTTAATATTTTCCCACAAAATCATAAAAAAATCCAAAAATCACTGGAGCATGACCATTGAACAAACTTGAAAAAAAAAGTTGAAAAATTGAGAAAACACACAAAAAATTGTTAAAAAATAAAAAAAAATTGCATGGCCACATTAGCGCACATAAATTAAAGGGTCTTCAGCGGGTAACTACTCAGAAGATGTTTCAGAGCCTGTACCTGTAGTGAAGTAAATACACATTCTTCATGCAAGAGACCAGATTTGCAAGTCCAGTTTATTCTTTGCCCATATTTGCATTATATGTATGATCTGATTATGTAGTTTTTTGTGTTTTTTTTTTAAATATGCCAGATGGAGATCGCCCCAAGCCCATCAAACGCAGGGGTGTGCTGATGACAATGTTGCAGCAAAATGCCCTCACTTTACCACTCTGGTTTGGTAAGCCAGGAGAGAAGTAAGCAACTATTTTGATCTGCTACCAGTTATCAGTTTCTTGTTTGCTACAGGCTAACACAGGTGTGATTTTGCTAAAGACAATATCCAATTGTACATGTCATCCCCTTTGAGTACGGAAATGCAACAGAGTGGTTAACATTTATGTCAATCTTCACTGACAATGGGCATACATGTAATTGTTCTAGTAGCCAATAGGGATGGTCAGTTTGGCATAAAAGGTTTGTGTCACCTCTCTGTCAACTGAGTCAGATCTGTCATGGTGTATTATAGAGATATAAAATGCAGTTTTACTCCGATATACTGTTCATCTAAGAAACAATTGTGAGCTATTAGAGAGATTTTAATGACAGCTAAACCGACAAGATTGCTATCTTAATTTTCATGCAGGTGTAAGTTTATAAGTTTCTTGTCACGGGGCAGAAATATACAAGTGGCAGTATATCTTTTGGAGGCCAAATTATAAAAGTGTAAAGATAGTGCCCACAAAAAAAGACTTGTCTTAAATCAGTTCTTTGGTTGATATTTTATATTGCTGTGACTTCCTAGGCCTCCCCCACTCTGTGGTGCCATACCTGCAGAGCCCAATTACATTGCTAAAGAGCAAGACAAAGTGGCTGCCCGGGTCAGAGGTCAAGATGGCGAGGAGAACTGGATCTTGGCAGAGGTGGTGTCATATAACAACAATACTAACAAGTATGAAGTGGATGACATTGATGCAGAGGAAGGCAAAGAGTAAATATATTAATATAAATGTGAATTTAAGGTGGCTGTGAAATAAATGGAGCATTTACTGTGTTAGCCAGGAGACAAGATGCTTTGTCTGTGTGTGTGGGGGGGAGCAATTTAGTTGTACTCGAATTTGTTTACAAAAGAACATTTAATAATTAATTCAACATTTTTAAACAGTTTACACAAAAGGGATGGTACATTCATGGTCTCAGTTCTTTTGAAAGTTTTAAAACATGACTGTTGTGCTGTGCCATGCAATGATCTTGTCCATAAGTTTCCACTTAACTGTATTCATACACCTTGAATCAAATACTCCATGAAATCAAACACTTTGATTTGATCCATGTTTCAGGCGTCACAATCTAAGTCGTAGACGTGTTGTTTCACTGCCAATTTGGAAAGCAAATCCAGAGACTGATCCAGAGGCTTTATTCCCAAAGAACACAGTAAGTATGGTTCAACAAAAAGTACGTACCTTGTCTAGCTATAAAGTCAGCCAAACAGACTGTTCTGAAAGAGTATGGTTGAGTCAGATATTGCATTATTAAAATTTTTTGTTTGTTTTTCAAAACAAAGAGACTGTGGCCATAATTTTCTGAAAATGGACCTATTCGTTTATCCTGTTTATACAGCGGGACTCTTATTTTATATTTCAGTTGGTACTGGCACTCTATCCTCAGACCACATGCTTCTACCGGGCACTTATACACGAACCTCCTAAAAGGGTAGGTTACTATACAAATTATTCAATGGGAGATTTTAATTTTGCTGGTCTACAACTAGTGCTTGGTCAGTGTAGCTTGTATGATTTGACCAAATAAGTTTTTTTCGTTGCATTTTTTTTTATCGCTGCAAACCAAAGGTCACACAGCTTATAGCATCACTCATGTCCGTCTGAGAACAGCTCACATTTGATATACATGTAGTTTCATATCCTGATATCACTGGAAACATTCCAGAGAATCTAGCCTGCGGTAATTGGACAGGTTTTAGGCATTAGCAGAAACACATCACAAATGTTAAGTGAATTTGTAAGTAGAATAAGAATATTGATAAAAAAACTATGCCACAAAACTTATGACACCAAAACACCACATAAAACTCTGTTGAAGTGTTTCCATTCATATTGAACAATACTGACAGAATACAACTCTCATTCCAAGACACGAATAGATTATATTAACTGTGATTCCATTAACCCCCAGATTGGGTATATTACCCTTTCAAACCCTCAAATACCCTGTGAGAAAAATCTAAAGGGTCACAAGTCTTGTTTATTTACATGTAAAATTGGTAACAATCTGGTCTTCTCCCCTGAATTTCCCTTCTTGTGACCCCCTGAAATAATTCCTAATGGAAACACTGATTAATCTATAGATGTAGGTAGGGCTAACATAGAAGTGGTGGTAGGGCAATAGATGCTATACTGCAAAGTTAACTTAATCCCACCTAGAGATTTTCTCTGGTCTGTCAACAGTCAAAGACTATCACTCATTGTTTGCTCCTCCGATTTCATCACTTGGGTGTAGAGGTGACTATAGTCGCACGCCACAATTTATGAGATAGGCCCATATAATGTTTAGGAATTATAAAGTGTATAAAAACCTTTGTTGACGTCAATTTTGGTGGCGCCACCTATAGTATTATGTAATATACAGGTCAAGATGTGAAAATCTTTTGACCGCAATACCATTCACAGTTCTCAAGCTTGCCCAATATAACCTTCAGCACTTATATGGTGTATAAAAATCCAGGTTCAATTTGATATTGGTGGCACTACCTACAATATTTTGCAATGTAGTGGTCAAAATATGAAATTCTTGTGAACACTCTAGCATCTATAATTTTTGGCAGATCTTCACCAAATTTGGTGGATTTGTGGGGGAGGTCAAAGTAGTTGCCAGTGATACTAGTGACGCCACCTATAATTTGACAAATCATTAGCCAAAATGAGTTTTAAGATCTAAAATTCCAAGTCTTGAAAAGTAATTGGACTAGACTTGCCAAATTTATAGGATGTATAGACAATGTCAAAAGCTAGACTTTTGTAAAATATCAGTGCCCTTGACTTGTTTTTGACCTTGATGTTTTGTCCCAAGGTCACTGAAAACATAAAGTTAATGACTCGCTCATTGTTGTCTTGGTACATGCCACAATATCCATCACAGGAATTGCACAAATAAGCTATGATTACATGTGAAGTCAAGTACTATCTGGTGGTCAAAGAAGTAAAATCACAAATAAGCTTTATATGTTCAGAAGCCACTTGAGGACTCGCAACTTTGAAATGAACAGGTGCAATATAACTTATTCCATACCAGTCCCTGATTTTTCTGTATATATACCTAGATTTACAACGGCAATTGCATATTTAAATTCTTCATGAAAAGAGCTTTCATTCAAGTACCAACATGCCTATAGTCTGAAGTCTGTGGTTCTGGCCCTGCCTGGCAAGTCACAAGGGCAGCTGCAGCATGACTTGCACACAGTTATTACTTTTTTCATCCATGTGTCCATCTGCTATTCATGTTCGGGCTATAATTCACTTGTCCTTCAACAGAGAGTAATGAAACTGTACACAGAGGTGCATCTGGACATAAAAAGTGTGTCATGCACCAAAAGTAGGTCACTAGGTCAAGTATCTGGATCATAGTGAAATATCCTTGTAAAATCATGTCTGGGCTGTAATTCCTGTACTATTTAACTTCGTTTCATTGAACTTCACATATGCATATGTATATCATGACCTATAGGTGTGACATGAAACAAAACTAGGTCAAGTATATGGGTCATGGTATTACACTCATGTGAAACTACATTACACTTCATGTCAAGGCTGTAATTCAGTTGCCCTTTGACTTAGATACTAGGTCAAGTATCTGGGTCATGGTGAAGCCTGTATATAAAACTACAATACAGTCGTTCATGTCCAGGCTATAATTCGCTTGTCCTTCAACTCAGATTAATGAAACCTTACTCGCTTCATACACACACAAATCTTGACCCAAAGGTTTGTCATGTAGCAAAAGTAGGTTACTAGGTCAGGTATTATGTGTCCTTGCCTCTGTTTGTTCACCATTTGTGTCTGGGCAGTAGTTTGCATGACTGTCCTTCAACTTAGATTAAGGAAACTGTACACACAGGTGCATCTTGGCATAAAGGTGTGGCATGTAACAAAAGTAGATCACTAGGTCAAGTATCTGGGTCACAGTGACATATCCATCCTTATAAATCATGAAACTTAATGCACACATATATCTTGACCTAAAGGTGTGTCATGAAAAAGTAGGTGACTATGCATATGTCAAGTATCTTGGTCACAGTGCTAGCCTATTTTTATTGTCAAGTCATTCCAAAATAAGACCTGTGATTAGCAAGGATATAAATGATGCATGGATCCAGCATTCAAGTTACGCACATTAATATTAAAGACTCGAAACAGGACAACTTTTTTTTCCTGTCCCAAGAAACCAAAGTAATAGCATATAGTAATTTAGCATTTCTGATGAACAATATTTTCCTTTTCCTTGCAGCCATCAGATGATTATTCAGTGCTGTTTGAGGACACGTCATACCCTGAGGGATACTCTCCTCCCCTCACCGTGGCACAGAGATATGTTATAATATGCAAGGAAGACAAGAAGAAATAGTTCTGGAGCTGAAAAGGGACTGCCTCAGCAATATAAATGGCACTTGTGTACACCAAGTAAAAAAGGCTGTAAAACTGGTTCCTCTCACTGGTGTACGGGGATTGATGTTAAATTGATGTATATTTTACTGCACTTTCTTCTACATGTGTCTTGGCAGTAAACCCATTCCCGATACCAACAAAAACTGCGCTGAAGGCCAACATAAAATGTCTGCTCCATTTTTGGGGAGGTATTTTGGAAAATGTTTGTGAGAAAAAATGAACACGATTTTGTAGATGAACCACATCAGAAGAGCAAAATGCCCATCCCCACTCTAGAGAAAGCTGTTCACCCTGTATTAATTTTAGGGGGAATGGTTTTGTCCTGGTTGCTACGTTCATAGGAAGGTTGGAGATCATTGATATATGCAGACAACAGTGAGCAGTCAAGGTTGTCCTGTACACAATACAGAGCGATCGTTGCAATGAGAGACGTGTACCTGCATGAACCACTTTGCTCCAGAGACCACTAATATCCTATCCCTTGAAATGTCTTGAAGTTTGCCTTATTATAATTATGTTGACTAGGGACAGCTTGGTTTTAGAGACCATTTTGATGTACTCCCCTCTTACAAGCTGCCCCCATCCCCATGATGAAAAGAGGCCATCCAGTCTAAAGATGCCACTTTTCTGTTGAGCAATATTGGCATTTTCATTTTTTTCCCTTCAAGAGAAGCCTTCTGTAGTATCAGACCACATTTCTGGTGCATGTTGGGTGACCCTATGGGGGAGGGGATGTATGACCAATTTGGTGGAGTCTCAAGGAAGGGATCATTGATTGTTGCATTTGTGTTTGTGGGCATATGCTGTACATAGTAACATAACAGTATAGAATTATTTGTGATGCTCATTTTCATAGAGTGAATGCATTCAAATGGCCTGCTGTAAACTTGCTTTTCATGCATA
Organism: Hermodice carunculata; assembly: GCA_964020975.1. Lineage (NCBI taxonomy): Eukaryota > Metazoa > Annelida > Polychaeta > Eunicida > Amphinomidae > Hermodice > Hermodice carunculata. Next base: position 54,955 of record CAXHWN010001604.1, on the reverse strand, counting down.
TAAATTGACGCAACAGTCATAAACAAACCTTCACGATGTTATTAGAGAGAAGTCTTACAACACAAGATAACGTAATGAATTTACTTCATCACATTTTCATAAATGGGCAATACTTTGGTTCAAATTTATGTACACATTGCAAAACCAGAAAGGGTAGCAGTACGGTTTCCCTTTTGACAGGCTTCCAAGATATACTTTGATGCATTGTTGGGAATAAATCAGGTCATACAGTAAATCCTTATTATAAAGACCCCATCTGTTCCCAGCAAAATGTATTGGATATCTGAATATTTCAGATAAATGAGTCAAATGACAAAGGAATTTGACTTTAAGTCCCCGAAAACTTGTGTCATTAGGTGAATATGTTGATGTCTGAGTGTCATTGTGTTGAGGTTTCACTGTATTTTTTAAAAAAAAGATGTATGCACCATGACACTGTAGGTAAATGTAGTTTATATTTATGGATTTTGTATGTACTAGAATTGAAATACATTTACACAGAAGAGACACTATTAATATTAGATGGACTCGGAACGGGCATTCTGGCAGCCTGTGTATATGCGCATACATGGAAAACAAACCAAGAGTTTTGGAAAGAGAAACCAATATTGCACCGTTGATTACTTGTATAGGGAAGATCAGTTTTGTTAGCCCAGTGTTAAGACTGAAGTTATAATACCTGACTGTGTCACTGATACACACTCAAAGCATTTTAACTTCAAGTGTTGGTTTTAGCTCTGTAGAAGTATGCACTGAACAATTTTGGAATGGTCTCATCCTAGTCTATGAACTGGTACAAAGATCAAATCTGGCAAAAACTTGGAAGAATAAGCACATCAAGGTCAAAAAATAGGCAAAATATTTTTATTAATCTGTGGAAAGGTGAAAATGATGTTTTGTTCCAAATACTGCAAACTTAAAACACACCCGATTTTTATAATGAATGTCACGCTCAATAGGACATACATGCTTTTAAAGTTAGAAAGCACTGCTTTCATGAAAGAAATTAAAAATTTTAATTTGGCAGTCTGGTCTGTTCAAAATGAAAAAAAGAAAAAAAAATATGGGAAACTCTTATGGTTCATGATTTAACTTTTTGGATGACATGGGTAGTTTCCCTTTGTTTCATGAGGTCATTTTTAAGTGAACAGGAAAAAGGTTCACCCCGTAAATAACTTTATGGGTTTATCTAATTTGTGCAAAACATTTGGGGGGTTTTCCCTCTTTCTTCTTCTTCTCCTTTTTTTTTTTTTTTTTGTTGCCAATAAACAGTCAGCTTCAGCAAAGCATAATTCTGTAGTACTCAAGGCAAGAGATACAGGGTTAGAAATTGTTCAAGGTGTACCAAGGCTGGCTGGGCCACATTATATCGCAAGTCCTGAAAGTATAATGGCTGTTTCAGGGTTCAAAGCAAGTTACAACAGTATCAAACTGGTGACACGTTGGGGATTTAACAACTGTATTTATTGATATTGTAGGGGTAGAGGTAGTTGTACAAGTCATGTACATTCAAGAACTGCATGTGTCCTCTGTATTGCACATCTTGTATGCCAACATCAAGAATAATGTACAAAATACTTATGTCCATCAGATAAATGTCGTGAACCATTAATGACAGTTTAATACTGAGTTTGAATTGTAGAAAAAAAAGAACTTCCAGGAATAAAATTGATAATGTGCTTCATGGAATGTTCAATTCTTGTTTTCTTGCTTCTTGAATATCCAAACATGGTAAAAGCTCTGTTTAGTGGCCACCTTTAGGTCCAGTATGAAGCACTTTTACTTACAGTCACTAAGGGGGCCTTTTTGTTGTATACATGCAAGACAAACGGCTTGTATTATCAGTGGGCTGAGTGGACACTCTTCTTGCACATGGGCAGGATGCAGAATACAGTACACAAGTCAAACCTTCTTCACTGAATTGGTCAAATGTAAACTTTGCTCACAGCCCAGAGATTAAAAAACAAAAGCAAAATATATATATATATATATATTATATATATAGTATATAATATAGTAAAACCTCTCTCACGGAACACCTCAGTATACCGAACACCTTTTCATACTGAACCCTTTTTTCCAGTCCCAAGGGTGTTCGGTATAGGGAGGTTTCACTGTGTATATATATATATATATATATACATATATATATATATATACACTGTATATAAATTTGTACTGACCCAAGCTTTCCCCTAAACTCAGGCTAAGTATATAAATTATAATTTTCATTATGGAAAAACATTATTTTTCATTTTCATTCAATGTCAAAACTATTTTTTTGGATTTTTTTTTTGTTTTTTTTTTTTTTTGTTTTTTGTTCTTTGTCATGAATATAGCTTTCCTATCAGAGTGCACTGAAGAAAGCTGTCGTCTCATTCTTTACAAGGTCAGCTGCATGTATTTACAACTTTGCATTATAAAAAATGCATCCACAAGCAATGTTTTCCTCTAGCATTAACCACTCATCAAGGTGAACTCTTTCCAGGTTTATATTTTGTCTTCTGGTAAAATTGGATGTTCTCAAAGTGCATGGACACAGGTGTATATACTATATATATATACACACACGTAGCACCACTACCTGCATGCTTTGGATGTAAATGTATGGCAGGGTCAACTATGTACAGTAGCTCCATCATATGTATTTCTCCTGCCCTTTCAGAATGTGGCATACAAGTTTGGATACTCCCATCTTATGACAGTGGTAAATTTGTATCTTAAACTTAAAGCTGCTGTTACTTGATTTTTATTCTAAGTGTCCACTGCTGTCCTTGCTCTCATTTATACAAGTTCTCTCAATTGTGTCCAGATTGGCTTAGTGGGCACTCCTGATGGTGTGCGTAGCTTGGCTGTGTTGATTTCATGTTGGATCAATTTTGTGGTTTTTCCTCAGTCATAATCTTCATCTACCTCCTCGTCTGGAGAACACTGAAAAATCAATTGCCACTAAGTTTACTCAACCTCCACATGGTCATACATGGCAGGCAGCAATAATATTATAGAACAACAAAGTGCAGTTGAATTGGGTTTTTACACAATTCTTTTTTTGTATGTAATTTGCACTTATGATTTATATGTAGGTGTGAGATTCCATAGGGAACCTTCTGCTGACCCCTAGACCATAATTTGTTCAACAGGTGGCGCTGCAATTTTTTCCTATTTTTTAGCCCAGCTGATAATTCAGCTGAGCATACTACATGTAAAGATGCATACTACATGAGGAGGGTGAGGCATCTGTCGTCCATTCACAATTCACATATTCGGCTTCTCAAAAACTGTCAGCCAGATCGACTTCAAACTAGGTGGAGATGTGCCTTGGGTGAGTCTCTACCAGGTTTGTTCAAATGGTCACGGTCCAGTGATTTTATGGATTTTTAATGAATTTTTTTCGTTCTTTTTTGGGCAAATCTTAAAAAGTCGTCTTCTCCGAAACCGCTCACCCAACTGCTTTGATATCACACAGGAACACTCCCTGGTACTCCTAATTCTTAATTTGTTCACCAGGTGTCGCTGCAATTTATTCCTAATTTTTTATAAATTTTTGTGTGTTATAGCTATTTTCGACTTCTTCTCCAGAACCGTCACTCAGATTAACTGAAACATGGTGGATATGTTCCTTGTAGAAGGGTCAAACACAGTTGTTCACTCTGTCAGAATGCTGGGGATTCCTGATTTTTAACGATTTTTTCAATTCAGGTACTTATCGGTCAATGCAGGTTTCCTATTGATTACCATGGAAGTCAATGGACATTCTAATGCTAATTCACATATTCGACTTCTCCAAAAAAAAACTTCATCCAGATTAACTTCAAACTTGGTGGCAATGTGCCTTTGGTGGGTTTCTACCAGGTTTGTTCAAATGGTCATGCTCCAGTGATTTTTGGATTTTTAATGAAATTTTTTGTTCTTTTTTTGGACAAATGTTAAAAAATCTCCGAAACCATTTACCCAATTGCTTTGATATCACACAGGAAGACACCTAGGGACTCCTAGTTCTTAATTTGTTCACCAAGTGGCGCTGCAAATCTTTATGATTTTTTTTTTGTAGCTCGATTCTCGCCCTCTTCGCCAGAACTCAGATTAAGCTTAAATGTGGTGGATATGTTCCTTATGGAAGGGTGAGACAATGTCGTTCACTATGTGGGAATGCTGCGGATTCCTGATGTTTAACGATTTTTTCAATTCGGCTCCTTTTCGGTAAATGCACCTTCTATTGATTACCATATGCATGTAAGTCAATGGGCATTCTAATGCTAATTTACATTTTCCACTTCTCCAAAACAGTCATCCATATTTACTTCAAACTTGACAGGGATACACCTTGGGTGGGCGTCTACCAAGTTTGTTCCAATGGTCATATTCCAATGAATTTTGGATTTTTTTATGATTTTTTTTTAAAATTTTTACACAAGTTTTAATAGGAAAATATAACATGGGAATTTCTTGTAATGGTTATAACTTGAATAATTTTGGCCAGATTTACTTCAAACCTGGTGGGGATGTGCATTGGGTAAATCTCTACCAAGTTGGTTCAAATGGTCACGCTCTATTGATTTTTCGATTTTTTATGAATTTTTTTGTTCTTTTTAGGGGCAACCTTAAAAACTCCTCTCCTCTGAAACCGCTCACCCAATTGCTTTGATATCTTACATACACACTCCCAGGGACACCTAGTTCCCAATTTGTTCACCAGGTGGCGCTGCAATTTTTTCCCCAAATTTTTTAAAGATTTTTTGGTATGGTTTTGCTTTTTTCACTTGTTCTCTGAACCGTCACTCAGATTGAGCTGAAATGTGATGGATATGTTCTTGTGGAAGGGTCAAACAAAGTTGTTTACTAGGTGGCACTGCTTTGGATTCCTGATTTTTAAGGATTTTCAATTTGGGTACTTATCGGTCAATCCAGCTTTCCTATTGATTACTATGTAAGTCAATGGGCATTCTCTAATGCTAATTCACAGGATAACTGACACGAAATTTATTGCTTACTTGATAACTTCAGATCTGTTTTGAGTTAGTACTGTGATTCTGCACATGTTAATGTTTCTGTATGAAGGTCATGCTTACACAGTACATGAGTGACCTTGACCTCGTTTCGGTGGTCACAGTGGAACATACATGAATTTTAGTTTTCAGTATAACTTGAGAACTACTTGAACCTTGATGTTGCACATGTTAGTGTTCTTCTACAAAGGTCAGATTTACTCAGAACATGGGTGACCTTGATCCTTTCCCAAGTTCATAGAGCTGCAAGTGTTATGAATGTCAAGATCAGCTGAGCATGGGCTGTTAACACAGCCCTCTTGTTTATGAATTTTTGTGTTTTCACTATTTTTGACTTCTCAAAAACTGTCACTTTGATTATGCTGAAACTTGGTGTGAATGTTCCTTGTAGAAGGCTCACATAAAATTTGTCCACCAGGTGGCGTTGCTGTGGATCCCTGATTTTTAACAATTTTTTCAATCCGGGTACTTGTTGGTCAATGCATACATTCCTATTGATTACTAATATATGTATGTACTAAGTGAATGGGGATTACAGTGGTAATTCACATTTTCGACTTTTGCTCCAAAACTGCCAGCCAGATTCACTTCATACTTGGTGGGGATGTACCTTGGGTGGGTCTCTACCAAGTTTTTTTTTCAAATGGTCACAGTCGGGTGATTTTTGGATTTTTTATGAATCTTTTTGTTCATTTTTTGGCAAAATCTTCAAAAATCTTATTCTCCGAAACCGATCAGCCAATTGCTTCGAAATGCATAGGAACACATCTGAGGACCCCTAGACCGTAATTTGTTCAACAGGTGGCACTGCAGTTTTTCCTACTTTTTTATGAATTTTTGTGTGTTTATTCAATTCTCCATTTTTGCTCCAAAACTGCTACAAAGATTATGCTGCCACTTGGTGGCATTGTTCCTTGTCAAAGGGTCAAAGAAATTTATTCACCAGGTGGCGTTGCTGTGAATCCCTGATTTTTAACAAATGTTTAATTTTGGGTATTTTTCTGTTAATGCACAGAGCCCCTTTGATTACTATGGAAGTCAATGTGCATTGCAATGGTAAATGACATTTTCGACTTCTTTTCCAACACTGTTAGCCTGATCATCATGTACAATGTGTTTGTAATTTATTTTGATGATATTCTCTGTTTGAGGTTACATCATTGGAAAAAATCGAGAATCAACACATGTATGTCACATGTAAGCTTGCGGGGACCCGCTAGCCTGATCTCTGATTGCTGGACAGGAAAACATAAGGAGAGTAGAGCTTGGCTTGTGGTATTTTTTTTGTGTATTGTCGAAATGGCTTCAGGATATTTGACTTTGTATGATAAATGTAACGAAGTCTCCCTCCACATATCACTATATATAACAAGATAGAGCCAATTCATGTCAAGAAGGGGAGACAAAAGTCTGTGAATCTGTCATGTTGCATGCAGTGGCACATGTATGGGGGCCAGAATCGGACAGTACATAAGTGACCTTGATTTTATTTCCAAGGTCATAGGTTCACTTTCCTGAATTTAACTGTATTTGATAACTTGAGAACTATTTGAGTTAGGACCCTCATATTGTTCATGGTGGTGGTCCTGTGCCAAGGGCAGACACACAATGTGTGGATGACTTCAAACTTATTCCCAATGTCACTAGTGTCATCAATTTCTAGGTCAGCTGAGCATGGCCTGTTCACACAGGCCTCTTGTTTCAGTCTTTCATTCACAAAAGGCCCTCTTTCAGATGATCCATCTGTGACTATATAGCTTGTACACAAACTTAATTGCATGTGAAAGTACCGGGGACAGTCAGTGATATTGCCACTGACTGCCACCAACCACCCACAAAATGTGTCGAACAGTGTCACTGGTGTTGCTAATTTAATATGATACCGAGCTGTACCTCTGACATGATTGTTCATTGTGCCAGAAAATGCAAGAAAACACTTCTCCATAGAGTTTTATACCCAGCAAGCAAAATGCTGCTATCCCATCATGTTCTACTTGTACTGAGTCAAACTGAAGTACATGAAGAAGCTGCACTAACAACCTACATGGGCCCCATTGTTCCTATGTATAAAAGAGTTGCTGGGACTCAAGATTATGCAGATTATTGTCCTTGTTCAATCTGATATTTCTGGGTTGTTTTTTTTTTTTAAAGCATATCATCCATTCATTATGAAAGGTTTTTGTCCAACAAGCTTGTGATTGAATTTGCGAATGATCTGAAGTTCAGGAGAACAAAATCATTCACGTGACATAAACCCAACAATACAGTATACTATACTCACAAAGTATTCTACGAAGCACACTTGACCATCCTCATTTTTGATCATGTACTGCATGGACAGGAAGCCACGATTGTCTGTACGGATGGACACTCGACTGGAGAGCATGAGAGCCTTTACAGATGGCTTCAGTAGAGCAATTTTATACCTAACCAAAATAAGTATTATTTCTAATTCAAGTAAATTGCATACATTTTCAGTGGGGCTGAAGCACAAGCTATCACTTTTATCCTGTTTCAAAGACCTCAAGTCAGATCTCCAATGGCACATTTTGCCCCACGTCAGGGAAATACTTTAATTTTTTTCCAATACATGTAGAAAACTCCAGAGCAGGACACATGTAGGTACTTACAGTCATTTTGAAACCATGTCAAGTGTATCTAAATGAGTTAGAATTCCTGCAAAAACATTTCTACATCATATCCTTGTCACCGCCTTTTCTCCTATAACATGTACATGTATAAATATACTGAAATTTTGGAAGATTTTTATTTTACCACAGGTACTTTTTGAAGACAAGCTCTACCAGCCTTAATGATATATCACAGGTTTTCAGCCCAAAACACATAATACAACAATTCTTTTTGTGTGGTGATTCATGTAAAACATTGTATTGTAGATGCAAAAAAACTGCATGTTATCTTTTACAACAATAAAAATGAACTGACAACTGAAGTGGTTGCCAAAACAAATTTTTACATATAAATGTAGGATAACCTTGATATACCTGTTTGTTTGTGTTCTTGAACACTGAAAAGACTCCACCATGTCAGAATCCTTGGGAAAGTCATACTGCAACACAAACAGACTCCATTAGTGTCAGTCTGCAGAAGATGAAGATACACAAACTTACACAAGATCAATCCTGGTAGGGTGGCCACCTAATTGATTCAACATATTATGAGCAACCTCTTCTAGTAAAAAGCCACTCAAATACCCTCCTATATATTCTATATGACAGTGAAAAGACAACTATGAAACTCAACTTGAACGCTTTCCTTAATTTGACTATTGTGGAGTATCCGGCTTTTGTGCTTGATGCCCGGGGGACACTATGGTCTGCATCAAGATGCTTGTGCACTTCTTTGTAACTTAACCAACAGTAAAAGACAGCCTGTCATATACATGTGACCATTTGTTATTCCCAGAAAGGGGTAGTCTTTTAATCAATTTTTAATATTTTGGGATAGTCTGATACTTGTGATAGATGTGTGAACATAAGATTTATATGAGAAAATTGAGCTCAAAACTTTTGTTTACACAGAAGAGTTTCAGCAGTGCCGAGCACGTGGGGTTTGTTTGCATGGGCATGAAAATGAACCATGTCACTGTTTGTAAAGTTATCAGTCCATGACCACTGGAAACCAATTGAGTCACTGACAAGAGTCACTCATACGGAATAGGAAACCATTAGCCATGGAGAGAAGAACAGACCAGTTCAGATTAATCACTACCATTGTTCTGACTACTTTGAAATTCCCTACTGATGTAAAACAAATTAGCACAATCCATTCACTGGTCCCCAAATATGGAAAGCTGCATTTGAACCCACACCCAAACAAGCCAGGTATGGTTATGTTTAATGTTCCAAAATTTTTTTTAAAAAAAGACGAGTTTTAAGCCACAAAATATACTTTTTATGAATGACAACATCACAGAGGTAAAGCTACAAGTTTATTCCACACAATAATAATAAGTCTTCTTCAAAAAGGAAATTGACCTCATAGTGAAGATAAATTTCCAAGTTCATGGTACTAATTTTTTAACCATGAAACCCTTAAACGCGAAAGGGAATGTACTGTAGCGGCCAATATTGTACGGAAGAAGTGAGCATGCATCACATTACAGTCATAAAGGCATAAGAATTGGCAACATTTTCTTTCAATGCTATTTTCTGGGAACTGTTTTTTGCTCAACCTCTGCAATTTGTATCTCACCTCACAAAAACACACAAATTGCCCTATCATTGTACATTAAAATCTATGGACATTAAAGGAAAAATATCATATCCAGGAGAGATTCCCAGGAAATTTTTTCTGACAACCCCTTCTGTGATTTTGGAGCAATTTATAAAAAGAAAATGAACAACGTGTCAGGACCAACTTAAAAATTTTGTAATTTTTTATTTATGCTATTTCAGGACTCGCCATTGGATTCCATCCTGGACACATATATAGTATGTTTTTAATTTCTCTTGATTTCAGTTTGAAAAAAAAATGTGTGGTTTCTGCACGAAAAATGTGAAAGTCCTACCAAATAAAAAAGAATGCTATAAAATCTCAAAAAAACTTCCAATCCTGGAAAAAAAACTACAGATACACATCTATGGATGTGTGGTAATCAGAAAATATATAGCTTTACTGTACTTGTGAAAAAATTGAATGTTTAATATTGATCCAAAGTTGCCAGTCTCACTGCACACTGGCTACACATCTTCCATCGTAAAGTAATTACCTCCACAAGGGTAAAAATATAATGACCACTTGTGACTTTGAAGACAACTCAAAGTTGCTGAGTGTTGAACATAGCCAAGCTTCTAATGAGATGCTTCTGCAGTACAAGTTTCATGATAGTGACTAAATTTGGTGAAAAGTTAATGCGTCTGCAAGCACAAAAAATATGACCCCTGGCAACCGTGAAAGTAGGTCAAATTTCTTGAATGTCTTAACTCAGGCAAGTGCCTAATGAGATGTTTCTACAGTGCAAGTGTCATGATAGTACATGTAGCTCAATTTGTTCAAAAGTTATAGCATCCACAAGGGTGCTTGACTGATACACACACACGACGTTACCCCATCTGCTGAAAGGCTGATGGGGTCACAAAACTATCACCATTATAAAGGAAATATCAGTGATGTTGCTGGTACATGGTAATTTATATCTAGTCGTGGCAACCACATGCTGCTCAAGTATTGACTTTTCACGGAAATAATGGATTGTACATGTAGTTGATTTCAGGCATTATCTGATTTATTTATTCAATTTGAGTTATTTTTAACACTTATGTAGGCACAGTCAGCTGTCTTCACAACCACATTGTTTATCCCAGTATATTAATGTGCCAAGCAAAAACAAAAGAAAATACACTATTACAACAAATCTAAGTGGTTAAAATTCTGTTTGATACAATGGAACATGTCAGTTCCTAATCTGACCATTAGTTTTTCTAAAAGTGCATTTCCTAATACTTTTTGGTCTTTTCATTGACAAAACTGCTATGCTAATGAATTATCATGCATTTCAGTTGTTTAAGAAGTTTTGAATAGAACATGCATAAAAGAACATTTTAAAAAAAAATTACACATACACTGAGTTTATTATTTCATCTGAAGAGATATCCATTTGTACCTAGAACATCTTGTTACCTCAAACTGACAGCTGGCACAAACAAGGCTGCTGTAACAAGGGTTGATCTCATTTCAAAGAAAAACACTAAAGTCGGTGTTTTTGTAAATCAATTTTCACATAATTGAACTTGATTGGTACCCACCTGTGTACTGCCGGCATTGCCAAATGTTGACAGCCTGAAGTGTGGCTTGTCTGGAGACATCAAGATCTGAAGAACATGGCTTGTCATGTCCAGGTCACTGAACACTTCCTTCAGACACTCAGACTGTAAGCACATGATTACCACATTGTCACATCAAAGGACACTTTCCAAGTCTAGAATTCAGGGACTTTCTGGCAGACCTCTTCAACCACACTGTAAAATATAAGGGCCTGGCTTTTTTCTTTTACTGTTAAATAAATGGGATTTGTGGGAACCTCATTCAAACCGTACTATGTGTACCTCACTTTGCCTGATGTGAACTTTGAAATCATTCAAATTTTCATGTAAAAAATCTTGCATGTGTATTCTTTGATGTGATGTAAACACTTTTATATTTTGACGTATGCACAGCCTTTTATAAATGCCTTCCTGCCTGTACAGCAATATCAAGATTTAAAATCTAAAGCTCTCTCTCTCTCTCTCTCTCTCTCTCTCTCTCTCTCTCTCTCTCTCTCTCTCTCTCTCTCTCTCTCTCTCTCTCTCTCTCTCTCTCTCTCTCTCTCTCTCTCTCTCTCTCTCTCTCTCTCTCTCTCTCTCTCTCTCTCTCTCTCTCTCTCTCTCTCTCTCTCTCTCTCTCTCTCTCTCTCTCACACACATTTTTTTTTCTTTTTCAAATTAAAAGTCTGGATAGATCTTACCAGCTTGTACAGGTACCAACCTTCAGTGCAAACAAAAGAAACTGTTTTCTCTCGAACATTTCAATTTGGTAAAAATTCTTATCAGCTGCAGTCACTGTTGTGCCACACTGGCTGCTTGTCTCATTTTTCACCTGGTAACTATACCTTCATAATGATCTTGTTAATGACGTTGGCACTGCAGAAGTTGAAGTCTAAAGTCTCATCTGGTTCTTGTGTCCTCAGAGAGCAATCTGTCAAGACACCACTCTCTTCTAAACTGAAATAATATCCAGTAAAATAGTAATCAAAGAGAATTAGAAAATTCAGATTAGCCTATAGCATTGATCCAATGTGTTGTGTGCACTAATGTGTTTACATGTCTTCATTTCCTTGCAGTGGTATTTACATGTATTTTGTTTTGTTTTTGTTTTTCCCTGCTGCACATGTACATTTCTTTTTGTGCACCTGTGATTTTGCAGAGAACAACATTCCACCTATATAATAATGCAAAAATGCACATCCTATTTTGTTTGTTTGTTTTTGAAAAAAAAAAAAAGTGCAATATGTCCTAATAAAGTTACAGGTCAAAAAATGGCAGGTTCAAAATGCTGATACTCACAGGAGAACAAGGGGACTACCATAGCCTGCATAGCACATCTTCAGGGCTGTTGTCACCCCTGGTATGGAGCTTGATCCAAAGATATTCAGACATTCCTGTCAGAAGATAATGCATGTATAAGTCAAACATACTAAAAGCTGGTTTAACATTAACAAATGTGGTAATAGCCTCGAAACCTTCAATTCAGGCATGATGATGTTAATACATGTACATGGTCCCTTACTTACAAGACCACCCCAGTCGTACCAAAACTGTGCCCTGATAAGGGGTGGCCTTATTGAGGGGCAAAATACCATGAAAATACCATACACATAGACAGCATGGGCACAATGGAGAAGTGACCTATGTCAAGCACAATGGCCTGGCTTATTAAAGGCAAATCCAGGGTAGAAATAACCACATTTATATGCAGCCTGCTCTGAGCTTTAAATTAATCAAATAGGACAGCCTTGTCTGAGCGAGATGCTGACCGGAGACCTTGTTTTTCTCCCAAAAAGAAAGGGTTGTACTGGTACATACACAAAGATGAATCTGTTTTCTCTATACTTGTCTTATCCCCCCCCCCCCCCATGAGAGACCCCCCACCCCACCCTCTTGTGCTGTAGGCAGCCAGATAAAAACTTAGAACCAGAGAGGAGCTTATCCTGATGTGGTATGGCTATTCCTACAGGACCTCCTGATCCTTCACAGTGAAAATATTGATGAAAAAGATATGACGGATAAGGCAAAATACCCATCAAAGAACTAATTTTTAAATTATCATAATTACAAATGCATGTATGTATATGAACCAATGTTGAACTTTTTTTATGTTCACTTTCACACTTTATTACTAGGTACAATGAAAGATGTCAGGAAAGGCAGTCCCTATTAAAGGATGATAAATTGTGGTCTGTAAAGACAGGAGGTCTTTCACAGGTGGGATAAATAAATAAGATGGAAAGTACTAAGCAAAGTGCCCTGAGAGGTGTTTTAAAGACAGATGACCTCACATTGGAGGATCAGCAATGACTTTTGTACTCATTGACCTTGATAAATCATTATGATGTCACACCTGGTAACATTACCGGAAATTATGTATCTCCTCTTTTGCCAACATACTTACTCAAGTTTAATAAAAAATACGCTCCTTCCCCTGAAGAATGTGAACACATTACCGAAACTAGTCAGGAATTATGGGAGCCTTTTATATATATATATATATATATATATAAACATATCATGTGGTCATAGTGATTTTTTATCAGCACATATGATAGAACTGTTGGTATTGTCAGCTACACCATCTACCTTTAAAGAGAGAAGAAAAAAAAATATGACACTGAGTGTTTTAAATGCACCACATTTCCTACTATGGTGCTTTCTTCTCACAAAATGTTACAATAAATTAATCAGGCATCTGATGAGCAGTCCAACACAACAATGCATGCTACCTGTGTACCAGATGGTAATATAAAAACCAACAAGCTCCCTGTCAGTGAACTCTTATCAGATTGACATTTACCTACAACACAGATCAAAGCTGCATCTACACAGGTAGACCATGTTTGGCTCTCAAGACAAGCAGACTCTTCGATGATCATGCTGTAACTACCATACTTACCAGCAACACTGTTAAGTTGAGTTTGAATGTTGCCTGTTCTTCTTTCAAGATAAAGTTCTGGAATATTCCCGTCTGAATGAAAGCATTAGCTTGGACACACTTGCAATCCTCCACTGTCACTTTCAAACCATTTTCACTAGCAAACACTATGGCAGTCTGCAAGATTTATTGAAATATGTATGTCCTTCAATTTTTGAGTAAAAACAAGTGACACTATAATGAATCAATGTCCTGCTTTTGTACTTCAATGCCACAAGAAACTTGTTTTAAGATTGATACTTAAACAAAATTTACACCTTGTTTGATTTTTAAGTTTGGTGATAAGCAAATTATAAAAAGATTATAGATAAAGCCATGCAGGCACACAATGGGCTCGGAATCTGATGTCAGGGCTGTCCAACTGGAGCATTGTAGCAAAATTTTGTAACAAAGCTCTTCAAAATTGATACAGATTTTCTCAAAATTAAGTGTTTATCTTGTAAAAAAAAAAAATGGAAAAAATGCTACAAGTAAAGAAAATTTTGCTACAGAGATTTTTCAGCTGGACAGCTCTGGATGTGAATGTTGTTGCACGGCCCAGGAAAATTGGTCATTTATTACACTTGGTCTGAAAAATTTTGATGACAAACTCCCACAAATTAGGCATTTTTGGAAAGAGTGCGATTCATACATCATGATACATTCAATGCTTAAATTGCAAACATACAAGTATGACTGTTCAATTTTTTTTTTCTTGTTTTTTTTTTTAATCCAAAAGAAAAAAACAGAATGGCAGTTTCCTGTGTTATTTTTATCTGAATCCAAGTCCCCCTGACAGACAGACAAACTGGAAGATACTGAAAATGAATAGAGTTTTGATCACCCCCATGTTCATATCTTCGATTGAAGGGCTTGGTGCAAAGACCTGTTACGTCCCACCTTTGTGAAATCGAGAAAATGGGGTTTTAAAGTGCTGAAAATGATTACTGTGCTTTTTTGTGTATTTTTTGCATCAAATTCCCTTTTTCTTCACTGTTAATCCAAAGTTTATAGGTAAGTCGTAAGTTTTCCACGAAGATTGACCATGAAAACATCCCAAATGACAGATAAAATAAAAAAAGTAGTAATTATCATATTATTGCACCATAACTAGACACCATTTCTAGAACATTGCAGCACCCACAAACATTATATGCACAGTTACCTCTTTTTCGCACTCCAATAACATATATCGGGCCCATGTATGATGCAGCAAACAAACAAATCCTCATAGAACTTTAGTAGTGCAAGAATTGGACAAGTGTATATGCATGTTTTAAGTACAACGGACTGATTTTGTATGTCAAGATAACGTAAGTTTGCACTAACTCAGTTATTTTGAGGGAAATAGTATGTTGTGCTAAAATATGTTAGGTATAAAGGACATGGTATTGAACACTTTTGTCTTGATGGGTATATTGAGTTAACATGAGCTTGCACTGAAAATTATCTACAATTTTTCTCAGAAACCTCCACGATTTACACAGCAGGAAGATCCTGCCATGCACAAGGCAATGCGCCTAATTTCAGGCAAAAATCTGCAACTCGAGTTATCAGGTCTTTGCACCAAACCCTTCGATTGTCGTCTGCAAATCTTCAAGGAATGAAGATTTGCAGACGACAATCGAAGATGTCGGTGGCGGCCATTCGTTTCGTGCCGTTAGTTTTATTTTCTCAGTAAACATGTACTTCCGTGAGGTCACCACAGTTTTGTCATCATAATGAAGTATCATGTGCCTGTCAAATGTGGTCTGCATGATCCGAGTGACCGATGACCGAAAGATAAATTTGAACACATTACTGAACTGTCAACATGGTCAACTGAGAAAAAGATAAACGCTTACGTCTTTAAAATGTATAGCCTTCAGTAAATTCGATACGTTCTTTGCATTATCAATCTTGGCTACTAGAATATAATGATCATCCTCTTCTTCTGCCTGTGTTGACAGCGACATGACCTATTTCACTTGCTTAAATCTTGTTAGGTGGTCATGCCTTAACTTTGACGACAGCTTTCATTTTCTTTTGCCATTATTTGCCGCCGTCGTGCGAGTACCAATACGCATGTGCACTTACTAACTTTAGCGCGACGACATAGCCACAAGGCCAAATGCAAGGCCACCTGTCTGACTGGAAGTTTGAAACGTTTCCACGTGTCAAGTCAACCGTTTCCTGACTGCGTTCCTTCATAATGTTTCGATTTAATCGAGGACCCTACAAGCACAGGGTCCTTGGTTTGACGAAAATCCCATTGTATTTTGTGGGAATAAGAAAAAGTAAAACGTTTAAGAGCAATGGAAGTATGGGTCGATTTCTAAAGGAGGAACTGGGTTCCCACATTGCTTATCACACAGCTTTTCAAGACATGCCTACTTTTTCGGATAATTGAATCACTCATGGCTGACAAAGAGGGTGGTCTCACATCTTTATACTTTTTAAAAATATTTTTGGCCTGCTGTATGTTCAGTGTCTGTTACTTGTTTGCATGAACCAGTTATAACTTGAAGCTGTTGTGCTGATGTAATTTTCAAATGCATGTAGATTTGTTTACTTTTCCATTTAGGAGATGCAAGTTAATGAGTGGACTGGTATTTATTCAATGTACATCATTTTATATTAAGGCCAGAGTACCATCAAGCTGACAGCAAAATGTTGAAATCTTTTATCTGCAGCCCCCTTTATTAAATTTCAAAGGTGGGAGCAGCATCAAACTCTGCCGCGAGCGGGCAGACAGGGGTATCAATTAGACTAGAAAAGAAGATTTGCTCCACATCAAATCTGTGGGTGCCTTCAAACTTACAACAGTTTGAAATGAAATTTGCCATTGTTAAACATAATCTAAATTTTGTGTATTGGCCTAATTTGCACAAATAAAAATGCTACAAGTTTGGTTCTTGGAACTTTAGATGTGGCCATGTCACAAACTTATAAACTGAAGTTTGAATGACCACTATATACAATAGTTTTGAAGTGATTCAAGCCTTTAAATTTTGTGTATTTGCCTAATTTGCATAAATTTAAAGCCTGCAACTTTGGTTTATGGTTCATTGGATGTCGCTCTATCACATATCTACAAATTGAATTTGGGAATGGCAACTCCATGTATAATAGTTTTGAAGTTATCCAATATTCAAATTTTGTGTATTCATTTTATTTGCATATATTAGAATTGCACAATTTTGGATCATGGTTCATTGGATGCAGCTATGTCACAAACCCATACATTGAAGTTTGAATGGCACCTGTATTTGTAATAGTTTTGAAGCTATTCAACATTTAAATTTTGCATTTTCACCTAATTGGATAAATCAAAATCCTAAAACTTTGGTTCATGGCTCATTAGATGTGGCTTTGCCACAAACCTGTAAACTGATGTTGGAATGGCATCTCTATGTACAACAGTTTTGGAGATGCATGTATTCAACTTCTAATTTGTTCAATGCCCCTATTAGCATAATTTGAAATTCTGTATCTTTCATTTACTGTTCATTATATTGGCAGGTGTCACAAAGCTATACAGTGGTCCCTGTCACCAGAGACCACCCCTATAGCAACAAAAAAGTGGTCTTATGAGACAGGTGGTCTTTCACGACAGGTAAATTAACATGGGAAGTATAGGACTTGGGAATCTGATAAGTGGTCTCTCATGAGAGGGTGGTCTCTCACGACAGGGGTCTCTCATGACAGGGACTACTGTATGTGCACATTGAAATTTAGGGTCTATCTACAATAGTTTGGGTTGGCACCCAGACATAATAAAATAGTAGCTTTTGACAAGCAGCTCCAATGGTATAAGTAATGCAACAAAGTACATGTATTTTAAGGTACGGACTGAGTGAACAATTACCAACTCGACTAAGATAACACAGAAAGCTGTAGTTCCTGGTGGACTTAGACACTCAGCCTGTGTTCAGAAACTACTTTAAGCAAAATCCATGAAGTGAGACTGTGCAGTAGATTGTCATGGTACTGGGAAGATGTGTGGGAATATTAGCATTTAACATCAGCCAACAGGTCTTCAATACATAACGGGTCATACCCAGACCAAAGAAATTGTCAACTGTTATCAAGGTCTCACTTCAAACATGTGCAAAAGTGCATAAAATTTTCATTTTCGATATACATGTACCAGTGTAAAAGTATATATTTACAATTGTACGAACCTATAGTTTTCACATACATCTAAATAGGGATCTTTGAAGTAAATACGGTCTACTTGATTCAAAATTGAAACACAGGTCTATTCAAAACTATACATGAAACCAGGGACATGCTATAGCACGTCCCTGATGAAACAGCATCTGGAAAGTCTTTATGTCCAACAGTACAAAATTGCTAGGTTACCAAATTTAATATATTTACCAGGAGCTGTTTCTTCAAAATATGTATTTGTGTGTCTGTGTGTGTGTTTTGTTTTAATTATGACCCAAGGGGTCATTTTGATTGTTCAAAATTCATCTTCACACTACAGAGCACTTAAAGTTATGGGCATTATTTGATAAAAGTTTTGCAAGTCTACGTTTTTCAAAATTTGTAGTTTTTATTTTTTTTCCCACAAAACTTCATAGAAAAGGAGCAATGTACTTGGTGGTTATCTAGACAGTATCATTTTGTCTCCTGGTGGGCAAGAAAATCTGAGGACGGCCGTCAGAATAGAAAAACGGATTAGCCCCTAGAGAGTGTTGGCTACTGTCTAGGTGGCTATCTAGAAATCCTGTTAAAAAATTCCAAACAAGAGGACTGTGATAGTCCTGTGCTCAGCTGATATGTACATATATGCTTGCAATTGTTTTAAGATTTGCCTCAAAAAAGAACAAAGAAATTCATAAAAAATCCGAAAATCAATGGAGTAAGTCCATTTGAACAAATCTGCTAGACACTCACCCAAGGTACTTTGCCATCAAGTTTAAAGTCAATCTGACTGATAGTTCTGCAGAAGAAGTCAAAACTGTGAATTAGGGGGTTAGACTAGCTGCCCATTGACTTAGTACATAGTAATCAACAGGAAAGGTGCATTTACTGGAAAGTACCTGATTTGAATAAATCGTGAAAAATCAGGAATCCAAAGCATTGCCACCTAGTGAACAATTTTGTTTGACCCTTCCATAAAGAACATATCCACCAAGTTTTAGCTTAATTTGAGGAGTGGTTCTGGAGAAGAAGTCAAAAATAGCAATAACACAAAAAAAATCATTAAAAAATTAGAAATCCCAGCACCACCTGGTGAACAAATTCAAAACTAGGAGTCCCTAGGAGTGTTCCTGTGTAATATCATAGCAATTGGGTGAGGGGTTTCAGAGAAGATTTGTCCCAAAGAAGAACAAAAAAATCATACAAAAATCAATGGAGCATGAACAATTGAACAAACTTGGTAGAGACCCACCCAAGCTACATTGCCACCACAGTTGAACTGAATGTGACTGATGGTTTGGAGAAGAGGTTGATTGTTGACGACAGAGGAAGGACCATAATATAAGCTCAGCTGCTGACAAATCAGCTGAGGTAAAAAAATATACTTTAATAGGAGAGTCTACAAATATGAAGAAATGACGTGTCAAGGAAGAACCTCTCCTGGATGGGGGATTGTGCTCAACTACCTCAAGTTTCAAATTTCAAGTTTTGTGTTGAAAAGTCAAGTCAGCTTTGAAAACCAAAATTGACCACTCTAACCTGTCTACCAGTCGGAGTTTTGCATATGGTATTGTTAGTTAGCCAACGCTGAACATGAGCCACTTGCCAAACCAATGTACCCTTACAGAAATTAAGCTTGTCATAAGATCATGGGATGGTTGCGGTATGCTTACAAGCTCGTCATAAGCTTGCTGCCATCTAGTGCGAGCTTGCTGTAAGTTTGCAGCCATGTATTGCAAGCTTACAGCGATCTACTGCAAGCATGTAGCAATTTTCTGCAAGCTTGCAGCCTTTTCCTGCAAGCATGCATGATTGCAGGACTGGTATATTCTGCAAGCTTGCAGCCCTGCCCTTACAGAAATTTAAGCTTGCCATATGATTGCAGGATGGTTGCAATATGCTTGCAAGCTCTCCACCAGTTTGTTGCCATCTAGTGCAAGCTCGCAGTATGTTTGCAGCCATGCATTGCAAGCTTACAGACACTGGCGTGTCAAGCAACTTGGTCACTGTTAGCTGGCACAGACTAAATCATACAACTACACCAAGTTAACTAGACTAATCAGAGATGGCACTTGAAATTCAAAAATGAAAACGCCTTGGGATCATTTACATTCTGCAGACTTCTTGTACTTTATTCCAGCATTGTACTTGATGCTCGAAGCTAAACAGGCGGCTAAACTTAAATGGCAGAACCAAATATTCCTTGGGATTTCTTCATTAGATTTAATTTGCAGCGATATTATCATTTTACAACTGCCTGCCCCTAACATGTAAGGAGAAAATCATATTTCTACATATTATCTATACTTACAAAATTTGATAGTACAAAAACAAAATCAGAATGTGGCATATTAATTTTACAAACCATTGATGATAAATATTCTACCTTTCTGATGCAAATAGTATATTACAAAAATTGATTTTAAAGCTGTAGATACTTATGTATGATATCATTACTTTTGGCACCCTGCAACCTTAGCAATGAAACTTGGCAGGTCATAGCTTGAATGTAGACCTGTTAGTTTGCAGACACATGTAGAGATATTAGATTATTAGCAGCTAGCTTGTGTGTGCATGCTCAAGAAGAAGCTGCAAACTTGTGCACGCTTCCATAAGTGGAAGTGTAAGCTAGTGCAAGATTGCCACGTTTCAAATGCAAGCTTGTGGCAAGCATGTCATCTTACTTAGATTGCAGAAGATAATCCTGCAATCTTCCTACAAGCTAGTATTGCAAGCCAATCTGCAAGCTTACCCTGCAGGCTAGCAGCAAACCTGCAAGCTGACCCTGCAAGCTGCTGCAACCTAAATCTGCAAGCATCTGCAACCTTGACACAAGCATGGGCAATCTTGATAAGACCCTCACAAGGTTGCAATGTTTCAAATGCAAGCTTGTGGTCACCTTTCTGCGATCATATTTAAGATGTCCATGGTAAGCTTGCAGCAAACATGCAGTGTTAGCTTGCTGCAAGCTAAAATTTCTGTAAGGACACTCCCCGTTTTTTTCTTTTTTTTTTTTTTACTCAAACTGATAATACTTGTCATCCTGCTTTTGGCCATTTACCATGTTTACACTTTGAGATCACTGAATATCAGCATCCTATACATGTATATGTATGGTGAAATATGTTACTGAAAGGTATACAGGCATGTCACTCGGAAATTTCAAAATCAGTGAATCTGCACAAAAGCTGACCCCCAACAACTAAAATTTTTCAAGATAATAGCAAATTCTGAATTCTTGGACTGAGATCACAACTCTTTGTTTTCATACATTTTCAGAAAAAAAGTGGATTATTGCTGATAAGTGAATGAATGACATGCCTGGGTATAGAGAAGAGTTTCAGGGATGTAAATGTTGGCCGCCACATTTTTCCTTTCTTGTGTTTTTCTTGACACCAGCTGATTATGATTAGGATGGGTTATTCAGTTGTTTTTTAACCATGCAATTCATTAAACTCTATTCACACATTACATCATACTTCCATATGCTCAGTACATTTTCTCTGTGATGCATGTTTTAAATCAACAATTGGACATTAATCACTCACCTTCCATAATAATTTGGACTTGGACAGTTTGTGCTACAAGTGTTTTCTGATGCAAGACATCGGGAAAACATCCTCAAAATTTCAGTCCAAATTTCATTTCATTGCCGCTTGCCAATAGGCAAGAAGTCCCTGTACATGTACAGTACAAGTGGTCCTTTCAGAAAAAAAGAACCCTCTAATAACACACCATATTTACCAGGTCAGTGACTTTATGTCCTATGGCCTTATTCACAAAGAATTTCATATGATCCGAACCTTAATACCAAAATTAAAATAAATATGGTTTGGGCCCCTTAACTTTTTAATCCTCGGCTCAATGTTTTATCAAAACTCAGAAGATTAGCCAACGTATGCTCTGGGCTACAATGTGAACTTAAGGATTTACAGGTTCACTTTATTAAGTCATTCTTAGTTTGATCTAGTATTTAATCTTTTGATCAAGGATTAAAATCTGGATTCAATCAGGATTGATTTAATAAAATGGAAACTTTAATTTAAAAGTTCATATTACAGTGGAGAACACAGATTAGTTAATTCAGATCTGCAAGTTTAGATCAAACATTAGGGCAACGATTCAGTGGTTCAAGGTGCAAAGGCACACTGACTTTCATTTTAGCTTAAAATTCTGATTTTTAAAAAAATTATTTTATTTTTTATTTTAATTTTTCTTTGTGTTCATATTTATACACCAGTACATCAAAATGCTCATCCTGTTTACAACATTTCAACAAATTCAATAACTGACAAGTTCAACATAAGCACATCCATTAAATACAGTTAATGTTCATTAATTGTATAAACCAAACACTCCAACATCATTAATGATTGCCACTCATCATAACATCATGAATGGTAAAAGTCCAACCACTTTATTTCCTTTTATATTGACAATATAAATTCATTTCTGATCCCATCTTTCAGGGTTTATATTAAAGACATTTTCCTTTCTCAGTTACTATTTACATATTGTAGTTTAACATGGTCAATATATCCCAAATAAACTGTCCATTGGTAACTCTTTGGTGTCTACTTAAACATGTTGTCAGTCATAATGTACAATATGTTCAGTTTAGAATTCTCCTATACAAAGCAATAGACTGCTATTTTCATTCATAATGCCCTGAATACACACCCAACCATCAGGGTTTCTGCCAGAGGGTAAAATGGGTAAAATTTTGTACCCTAAAATGTTCTTAGGGTATACATGTGTACCCTAAAATTGTTGCAAGAAATGAATATCTTTTGTGTTGATGATATGGGCTTCTAGCAGGGGGCATTGAGGCTGACACAAGACAAGGCACATGCCTTTGATGTCAGCTTCAATGCCTGCTGCCATAAGCCCATAACACCAACACAAACAATGTTCATTTCTTAATTATATAAGCACCTCTGTCTGTGCATGTAAAATATTACATGTCCACTACATTCAGTCCTTTGTTCATAGCTCAGTGAGTATCCACACCTCTTCTGATTCCTTGTTTTCTTTTCTTTCTTTCTTTCTTTCTTTTTTTTTTTGATGGGGGGGGGGAACAGGTGAAGACACCTTTTGCATGGAATTGAAGAATTAAAATACAATCCTCAGTTTGCCTTTTCTAATTCTTAATTCTTGCCTCCCAATTATTCACATAAACAAAGCTCTGTGTTTTAGTCTGTATAGCAGGCAAGTCTTATTCTATATACACCTAAAGCTACAAATGTGCATTGTCATAATATGGTGCAAGCTCTTTCTGTGGGCTTGATTTCAGGGATTTTCATACGTTGCAGGTACTCAGGCAATGGAGAGTTCCACTCCTCCGGAGGTTTTGTTCTGTACTCCCACACATCATTTGCCTGTGCTGCTGATATTCTTTTCTTTCTTCTTTCTTGCTCACTGTCTATGAGGGCCTCCTGTAAGTTTATGGAAATGGAATGTGTGGTTAATAAATTTTATATCCCTCCATGGAAATGTATAAACTGTATATACATCACTCTTTTTTACATTTGACATTTACTCATCCTGCAGCTGTCACAAACATCTGCAAGGGCATGATTGTAATGTACAGCACAGCCCACACATAGGTTCATCCCCCCCGCGTGCTAGCATTATTCTTAGACATACTCAAATGTGCTGGCATAAAATCTGGTGCATGTGAGAAAAAATCACATTGCCAAATGCTCATGCTCAACAACCAAATATGCCAGAAGCATCTGGCGACTCACCATTGGCACAATGCTTTTGGTGACAAGCATAATGTGTTTGGCCAATGGTTGGTAGCAAAGTGCGCACATACCCATGGTGCAATTGGTGATGAACACAATGCCTTTGGCTATTAAGATGAAAAACATAATGCGACTAGCCATTCTCCATATGCGTTTGTCCATGAAATGCCAGAGGCATTGGTTTGCACTTTCTTGCCTGGCTTTACTAACATGCACGCACGTGCTAGCATGGGATTTTTGTTATGCGAGCACACATTTTAAAAATTCCAGCATAAAGGGAACTTATGTGTGAGCTGTACTGTACTTTTGAATATTTAAAGGCTCAGTTTAATAGTCATAAGACATAGAGTAAACATATTTTCTCGAAACAACTGAGAAAAGTGCCACTTGAATCTGCACTACTTTCCTACATCATCTTGTACGACACATGCCCAGCCGGCTGTACCTGCAGATTTCTTCTCTGGCATGCATGGGATTGAATTAATTCTTCTTGGGACATCTGGTACCATTGCCTGCGAAGCGGCCTAATGTAGCATACATAAACAAGAATATCAGAGTCTGCTTTGCATACAACTGCTGCAAAAACACGGTCCTTTACCACCACGCCCCCCCCCCCCCCCCCGCAATCGGCCTTAATGCAGGTTTGCTCGATTTACTTGTTGAAGTTTTAAGGCCACAGAAGCATTTGTAGGTCAGGAACTAGCTACCTTTGGCACTTAACACCTGGGCCAAGCATGAACATATGCACGGGGAAAGAATGGCTCGATAATTGAAACAGTCACACTGTATGATTGTCATAATTAATGTGCTTTTATACTCCTGCACAAAGTTCTGTGTACGGTACTTTCCCAGAATTGAGACCCACAGGCCAATGGCACTGATGGCATTAAAGAAATGCAAAAAAAAAAATAGGTATATGTTGTAAAAATATCTAGATAATATATGTTTTGTGACTACAGAATGCCTGGGTCTCCAACCAGCAACCTTCGGCACCAGTCACCTAGCTGAAAATGGAGAAAATGCACACAACAACTGCACCAAGTCCCCATTCCCAAAAAGAATGTTTGGATGGAGGCAGGTATATGCATGAGTGCCATAATCAACAAGGCCCAGTTCACTGTATTTAATCCAGCAAAAGTACCATATTCAGAGTTGTCCCAGATCTGGAACTGTGCATAAGCAATTCCAGCAGCATCAAAGGAGCACCAAAAATATAAATGTTTTGTGACCACAGAACCATAGATGCAACATACATACTAAACCCTGTCCTTTACCAAAATGCATACACATATATTTTCTCATGCCTGTCAATTTTCCTCATTAAATATGGTTCCTTTTCACTCCCATGGGGAGATTTCATAGTTGACAATGTACAAAGAAGGAACAAATAGCTTTTCATTTATCACGTGAGGTTGTCCAAAAATATCAAAATATCTGACTCCTGCCAAACACTTGGCAGGTATGTATTCTTAATGTGGAACAACTTCCTAGTGCAATACACCAATTCTATATACATGTACAATGAAGCACACTCATTTGAGGGTGTGACAAAGTTGATATTAAGATAAAGTATAATTACCACAGCTTCTTCTGAACCTGTATTTCTGTACTTGAGACAATTTTGCCAGTCTTTCTTCCATTGTGAACAGTCTGATGTTTGGCCAAAGATGTAGTACTGGTGGAACCTCCCTTTGAAACCTGTTAATATGGTTAATATCAGGATTTCATGACATGAATGCATTTAATAAATCTGTGCCTCGCTACTGACAGCAACACAGATTTTTTTTATTTCTCCAACATCAATATATTTGTCACGTAATTTTAACATGAGCATGAGTAAATTCCAAACAGTAAACACACAGAACCTCATTATATTTGATACAAAAATTACAAAATATCACATTTAAAATGTGTCAAACACATACAGTGAGAGAATTTGGCTTTCGGTCCCCAAAATTTGATGCTGATAAATTATAAACACATAAGGTAAGAAAATCTGAGCACTCAAGCACCCCATCTTTACTACCAGAGGCAAGAATCCAAACTGCTTATAGTCAACTTACTTTTACATTCTTTGTACTCATCATGGTAAGCTTCACATGGTCTTACCTGCAAAGAGGCAAAAAAAATAATCATAATTATAATATTATAATGTTCTAATATTCAGTGCAATGTAAACATGCAACAACAAATGCCTTCAATCAGTGATACACTTTCTTCTGTTTTGGTATGGACACTCAAATATGTATTTCATTTTGAATATGTAAAATGTGATTCAGTTTTCCAAATCAAATGATAATATATTTAAACCATTCACATTCTTGCAGTATCAACACAAGACTTTAATGTGACTACAACAATGTCATGATGTACTTAATTTGGTCATACGGTAAAAATCTTGATGTATCTTGTACACGACCAATATTTTAAGCACTTCACAAGAGTGTGGCATTGGCCATGTGTCATTGTGGATATGAGCCAATAACTCGGTTCACTCAATACAATATTGCCACTGATATGCAATATTAAACAAACAGGAGCAACAGTGCCACTATATCAAGCCATATACAATGTATACCTGAGCTTTATTTTGTGGACAAACTTGCACACAAATCAATTCTATTTACTTTTTTATTTTTTTTAATGGCAATGATAAGTTAATTGCAAGTGACATACGCTTTTGTATCAACAAAGCATCAAACAAAAGCCTATGCCATTCGCAATTCACATATTATTGCCATTAGAAAATTAAAAAATAAAATCCTGACATCGAGCCAAGCACACAGGAGTTGAGTCTCGAAGCCCCCCCCTCTGGTAATTCTATCTGTGACTGCATGTTGACTCCGAGAAACCTCTGTCGCAGATGTGCTGTCTACAACCGCGAACTGTGGAGGTTGAGCACTAGAGGGTTCCTGGGGAACACACTCTTCCACGGTCACACCAGAAGATTTGGCCATGCTGGTCCCGATGCTGGTAGATGTAGCAATGCCTCAACACTTAATTCCAGAAGTTCCAGGGAACATATTTTCCATCCTCAGCTGCCTGAGGATGACTTAGATGAGATTGGACTGATGTGACCAAACATTCCGCTGAACCCTCAGAAGAATCTGCACAGACAGAAAGGCGTAAGCCCAAAGGTTGCTCCAGCCCGTGGCTAAAGCATCCAGCACTAGGACCAGGGGATCTGGGACAGGTGACACATAAACTGGAAGTTTTGCGTTTTCCCTTGTCGGGAACAGATCCATGAATGGGTACGCCTCATGGCCTGGAAGATCCGTGAGTGGAGCAACCACTCTATCCCTACAGGCTGACCTCTTCTTAAAAGTTGGTCAGCCAGGACATTTTTTAGTTCTGGGACATGCCTCGTGTGCCTGCAGACATTGTGTTTAGAGCACCAGAGGTTATGCGTCTGGCTAACTCCATCAGCTTTAGGAGCATGTCCCACCCAGTCGGTTGAGGTTGGGGATGGTGGTCTTGTTGTGGCACAAAGCAAGAGCATGTTTATGCTCCCCTAGGTCTTGGAAGTGGAGGAGTGCTAAGAGCATTGCCTCCAGCTCCAACCTGTTTATGTGATGGGAGGTTGGGTGCATCAGCCAAAAGCCCGAAACCATCTGGCCATCTACATGTATGTGGGCTCCCCAACCAGAATGAGATAAGTCTGATTACGCGGTGAGTTGTGGCTGAAACCGCATCAACATCTGACCCTACATGAAGTTCTCCCACTTAGTCCACCAAATGAGGGTGCAGGGGATCCACAGTGAGCACCGGTACCTGTGCTTGGTAGCTCTGGTCCTTGGACCATCTGTCCCAAAGTGTGTGCAGCCGCCAACTCAGAGGTAGGCTAGCCTGAGGGTACCTGGTGGAGCTGCGAGCACTTAAAAATCTGCTTGGTCCAGGTCAGGCCCGGATGGGGAGTAGCAGGTACTGCTGGCACAGGGGTTGGAGGTGCCAGAGTTGGCACTTGGGCCATGGTGGGGGCCTCAAGCATAGAAGCTAAAAGGTTACTACAGCTAGACACCACCACAGACATATGTGCCTTCTTTGGTGCTCCAGGATACTCCAACATTTGATGTGAGGTCCTGGATCTGGGAGCTCAGGGAATCGAGTGGAGTTCTAGGATACCCAGGCATTCATCCCGAGAGCTAGGGGATTTAGGTTCTGGGATACCCAGATGGGGGCCTGTTGGCACCTATTGTGGCTTTACCATGGCTGCCTTGCAAAAGAAATGTTGATACTTTGGCAAGTCTGAATTCTCTTTGCTGTCATTGTCGGGTTTGGAATTAATGAATATGGATCATGTGTTTCTGTACTATTAGGCTCTGAGCACTCGGACTTGGATGTACTATTAGGTTCTGAGCACTCGGACTTGGAGGTCTAGGCTGGCAGATCTGGGTGGCACTTTGCCTGCCTCTTTGGACTGGGATCTGAAGTAGCTAGCAGAGGGGCTTTGGAAAGCTACCAGGTCAGATCCATTTGCAACTGTTGGTTCTTGGGCACTGTCTCCATGATTGCTGAGAGTATCGAATCAGTGGCCAAAGAACCTCCGGTCATCATCTTAGGTGGAGCCGAGTGCTCTGGACACTGACAAGTGGATCCTTTATAGTTCGATTTGCAACTGTGCCGCCTCTTCTCTCTATCCCTGCCTGGAGGTTCGGATGAAGAAGCAGCATCCACCTGAGCCTCCGTGTCAGCCTCACAGACTCCCTTCCATTTCTCCAGTGGTGTCACTGGGGTGTAAGACTCAGCAGAGTCAGGATCAATGGCCCGGCATTAGGCAGCATGCCTACACTTGTCCTTCTCATACTTCCTCCAGGACTATGGGGATACCTTGTAGAACAGCCACTTGGGGGAAAAAATGGTTTCAAGTCAAGACAAGCCCTACTTCCACAATTCTCAGAAGATCAGCAGGTCAAATATAAGTTGACCCTATCTTGAAAGAGACCAGGAGAGCTCAGAAAACAAATTCTGCAGTAGAGGTAGTGAACACAGCACTAAAACAATCTCTCCGGACAAAATTCAACGGAGCTTCCAACTTCCAGAGCAAGCAAGAAGTGATGCCCAAGGAGCAAGCCAGAAATAGCACCCAAGGAGGAAGGGACCAGAAGGTGCATACGTGCCGGAATTCTCCCCCACCCATCCCCCACCCTCAACCCACAGGAACCGAGTGGAGGCACCACCAGGACCGCCAGGTCTTTTCTAGAACAACTGAGTATCAAGTCTACTGTCACTTTGTGTCGGCTATCGTGGCCCAGACATGGAGGTCTAGGCAATGGTGGTCAAGAGGTAATGTTACCAAACCAATACGGGTGGTTTTGGTTTTTATTCAGGCTATATGATAATCCTGTTGGTATTTTTTTTGGTTTACTTCATGATATTGCAGAAGAAATTACTTAATCTCTCTGCAACCATGGAACTGTCAAAATCATTATGAACTCTAGACCTTGAAGGCATACCATGCCCTTGATGAAAGCTGAACCATGTTTTCTAAATTTTACCCAAGCTTTGTCTCTCTTGCGTATCAAATTAAGAGTATGTCTGTCAAACCACAGTTCACTTTTTTTTGCTTCATTCATACATTTCATTTTTATAGCGAGCCCTTATGGTAACACATGTACATGAATTGTGTTCCTGTCATGGAGAGTGCATAGTGATGATTGCAAATCTCAGTCGGCTTATAACGTCAAACTTTTGACAGATCCGATGAGCCACTTTTCTTTTTACAAGACTAGGACCCATTTTGTATAACAAAATAATAATCTCCCCTTGTGGATAATGCATGGTAATTTACTCTCAGTCATGAAACGGAGTCACACATGCACATACAATTGGTTTTGTATATTTTAAGTTCTACACAATTCAAATTCCAGGCTTGAATGAAACATTGTATCTGTGTCACTGCTCTCTCACAATAATCCATGCCCCCAAGAGCCAAACAATCAACAATGATAAGTTCACAAAATGGTGGATCTTCTTCCTCAAATCACTGCATTAAAATTAAGTCACTGTATTTGATTCTGTGTTCTGCTGTCATAGTCTCAGGTTAACAATTAACATATCGCCCACCTGAAAGCAATACACGTAATAGGTTTTGCAAGTTACAAATATCGACATTCATATTGAGCCACTGTATTTATACTGCTGGCAAAGGAAATCCATAGCATATTTCTTGTGAGCCAAATGTGTCTTGATTTACTGGCCTCAACAAATCAAATTTTCTTGCATTTTGTCTCTACACTATTTTCTTGATGTGATTTCATTTGATGACCTTCACCTCATATTCAAGATCACATCATCCACATATTTAGATGCAAATCCTCGGGAGCAGTATATTTTATGATTCACAGTTGCTACCAATCTCAAAGTATTTCAGTGGTGCCATCACACTATTTGTTGATGTGATTAGATGTTGGTGACCTTGACCTCATTTTTATGTCACTGTGCAGTGGGTATTTAGTGTACTCTTGTCAACTGTTCTTGTTGGTTCTGTTTTGTGCCGTCATAGTTTCAGGTTAGCAACTGGCATATATCACCTACCCAAAAGTAATGATGTGAGAGTTATAACATGAAAGGAGACGTTTATGGCTTATAACTGTCGAGTGGCGAAGCCACGAGACAGTTGTAATCGCCATAATCATCTCCTTTCATGTTATAACACATTTGTCATTGGCTGGTAGGAATGGTCATTTGTGTTTAGGTCGGATCAGTGATTTCATGATTGAAAGCGTATTATCTGTCAGTTACGTAATCAAATTCTTACAAACACGTGTGACAGTGTCATTTCACTTCTGAGTCACTTCATTTGTGATTTCGCTCAGGCGTTCAGGCAGTTAGTGAATCTGCCAGCTGCCACAAAATGGAAGATGACCTGCCTCTAATTGAACTTGATAATATTGCAACTCAGCAATTATTTTTTCCAAAGAAATGACGGCACCGGCAGTACTGGGAGGTAAGTTGGTTTTTATTTGTAGTGTTTTTACAATTTCACAATCAAAGTTTGCTTTGCGTTTATGATATGCTACTGCATCAAGACTACTGACCCGGAGAAGTTTTGTGGCTGATGGTATAATGCGTGCTGGCACTTGAACAGAAAGTTTTTATCATGGAAATTCAGGTAAATCATTTCAAATTTTATTGTTAGACATTGAAAGGGTTAATTCGGAAAGAGTGAGTATAGGTTTTACCTAATTCACTCTTTTTGCGATTATTGAGGGTGAAGGTCAGCCCAAAAAAGATGCATTATCAAGTTTCATAATACATTCTTTTTCATATTCAATGGTTATGGGATATAATCAACACTTTTTGAGCCTTATAATTGGCTAATTCCTACCAGCCATATGACAAAATGGTATCAAAATTGATTTACTTTCGAGGTCTTGCATTTTTTGAAGTCAGACTGGTTTGCTGACATTCTGACAGATTTGCAATGACAAACTACATTGCTTTTCTGGGAACCATGCTTCTACATGTACTGGGGAAAAATCTCGCACAATACTCCCCTTGATGTCATAAAAAGGGAGAGTCGCCAGATGCACAGATAAGAGCCAGTCTAAGAGACACTGCATAGTCATCATATTAACAACACAGGATATGTTAAATATGTGGGTGGCCTCATACATATAAATATTGACGTCACACGCAGTCTGTTATCTTCAAAAGAGATTACACGTCCATCAAGCTGACAACAGGTCAGAATGTCAGAAACGAAAATGCTCCGCTCACATTGTAGTGACCTTCAACCTACTTACATATGACTTCCGACATTAGTGTTGTTGGCTTGATAAGGGGTATGTACAACTTCAAATTGAAAAACCGATGGACAAGATAAAGGGTCCAGCATATGTATCAAAAGGGGTGGATTTTTCAGGAAAAAAAAAAAAAATTTTGGCCCTTGACTTGAGTCTCAGTTGCCTGTCTAACTATATAGAAGGGGGGTAAGGGGGAGTTTCAGTACGCTGGTACAGGTAATTATTCTTCTAGAGTACGCAGTACGGAAAATAAAAGTCTTTCAAAATTTTTGATAGTATGAAGTACATAAATCAAGAGGGCTTCCAGTATGTCAGTGCGGTAAATAAAAAGCCCCAGTATGGCAAACCCCTTAGTAGGCCTTTCTGACCCTTGTTTATATAGTCCAGTCGGGTATCGAACCCGGGACCTCTCGCACCCCGGACCAGCGTTTTGCCGTCACGCTAAAAGTCCAGACGTTGAGCGCGAGGGCTCGAGTCGCTGCCTGGCCCTCACTACACTCCTTCCCCTTTTCTCCCAAGGACCAAGGAATGCCCAGTGATAACACCGAACTGACACCACAGGCTGCCTCACTGACTCCCAGCCACGATGAGCACAACCCCACCAGCCGTTGTCCCTCCAACTCCCAGCTGGCCGGGCCCAACGACGAAACACCCTCAGCCACCGCGGCCTGTTGGCGTGCGTTCGTGTTCACTCTGACACCAATGTTATAGTCCAGTCGGGTATCGAACCCGGGACCTCTCGCAAACCGAGCCAGCGTTTTGCCATTACGCTAAAAGTCCGGACGTTGAGCGCGAGGGCTCAACACTGCCTGGCCCTCACTACAACACCACTATACCCACACAAGGAAAAGGGGGTGTGGGGGAACCCCCTCCATAAGAAACGGCCATTATTGCAAATAAAATAATAGCTCCCGAAGGGAGCTAAACAGTTACGTGCGTAGAGGAAACAAATTAATTCATGCTCCCTTATCTTGCTAGTGGATGGCCTGAATTGCTTGCAGCACGGAAGTTGTTTTTTGAAGCAAACAGGAAGCGGAAGTGTAGTCTGGAACCCATAAAAACTGAATCATTCTCCGCGACAGATTAACCCAAATGAAAGAACAAGTTCATTGTCGTGTACATAATTATTAATATTTTTCTCAAATTTTCGGATCATTAGTCCTTCTTCAGGGAATGACAGTTGATAAGCAAAGATAAACGCTCACCGGCCCCATGCTATGGCCTTGGCTGGTTCCCTGCCTCACTGCACGGAAAATATGAATCAGGCCGTAGGGAACTAGACAAAACACAGTCATCGCAAAATATGAATCACGCTTGGAAAGACACCAAATACAGTAGGGCGACAAAGCGTCGAGTCAAAACGAGCATGCCTGCGATAGCAGGCCATGCGACAAAGCGTCGAGTCGTACTTTGCCTTCGGGAGCTTCCACAGCCTGGCTGTTACATATAAAAAAAAAATAACAACTAAATAAAACCGACCCGGATCGAATTGTAAACAAGCTCCAAAACATTAAATAAAACCTAAAGCTCCAAAACCCGGACCGTATTCCAAAGAAGCTCCAAGAAATGCGCCATTTTTGGCCAAAAGTAACATCCAAAGAAGCTCCAAAACACTGGTTTCGTAGCGTATTCTAAAGAACCTCTGAGATGGGGTCTTCCCCGGCATGATTTCCAAGAGAGGTTACATTATTGGTGAAACAAAGGCCCAGGGCTACAATGTGTGGCAAGATTTATCATTTAGCAGTTTGTGGCATGCAGGTGCCAAAGTGACGGTCACATCGTATCTATCGCTAAGCTATGCCTGTCGCGGTCCGATAATTTGCTTACTTCAGCTAGCATTTGAAAAACATTTAAAAGCTTCTTAACTATCGTAGCCGTAGGATTTTTTTTAACTGACAGAAACTGTCCGTACCATCCAAATATCTTGAGAACTGCCGGGTTCCGCATGATCCATGGGCGCTGCCATCTTGAAAGTGTCGATGTAGCGTGTGCCAATATTTAGCCACATAGTGCACGGTAATTACAGGCCTTGCATCTGTTCTTACTCAACGTTGTCTATTCTATGGATACAAACTTGGTGCTATCCATATTCTTGCCTTCATTTTATGTTCGTTTGAATTATGAGTTAAATACTGCCATAATTCAAAGAAATAAAGGCTGTTGAACTTTTACCGGACACCTCACCTTCTGTCAACTCGACCAGTTCATTAGGAAGCCATACTTTCTCAGCTTCCGCTTGATAACTGATCACTTCCGGCATGGGTGTCAGCATGCAAAAGGTATAATCTTAACACATAGATACCGGGTACAGAATTTTATTGACACATTTATGCCCTCTAGGGGCCAAATGTACAACTTATCAAACAACAAAGTGGCAGGGTACTCGATCGTACATACAATAAATATCAAAAACAAAAGCAGGTAAAAGATCAATGAATTATACAACATAAGTAAGTATTTACATTGGCATTGGTGGGTGTTCTGTGGTTTGATCCCAATCTGCCATTATTTTAAAGCTTTCAAAACAGAATTTTAATAGGAGACATTTATATTTAACTGCGATCCTGTTCACTTCCTGTGTTGCCAGGGCAACAGACTGATGCGTCCACCATGATCAGGGCAGATTTATATTATAGACTACATAAACATCCATAAATAACACCTTTTCAAGCACAAGAGAGCTCATTTCTAATCAATTTAGGCACCCTTTATGTTTCCAATATATGTTAAAACATTTTCTTAAGATTGTTATGTGTTGTTTTTGTTTATTTTATTGAGAAAGTACTTTTTAACCATGCTAAATATATGGATCTGCCCTGATGCAGGTGGCTCCTTCTTTTGCTCAATAGCCGTTAGCGTAGGGCCGCATCTGAATATGAACACATCCTATTGCAACATTTTTGATAATTTCATCTTCAAGACTTCACTGTTTAGTAAATATTGGAACTTACGGATACTTTCCATTTGTGCAAAATTATTACATTTATATTGAACAGCATCAAACAAATAATCTTTCTTTTCTTTTAAAAGAAGGTATACAATGACAAAATGAAATTCATCTTCTATGACATTCACACTTAGACTATTTTTACAATATTTACAATGTCTTTCTTTTTTGTCTGGGTACCAGTGGTCTCTTGTATCGTTCCTTTCCTACATCAAGATCACGAGAAATTACTCTCAATATGGTGAGTACGTGTTATCCTGTAGTCCCTGCTTGTTATGTCATCTGAGTATTTTTGTAAGTGGAATTTCCTTTAATTTGTCGATAGGTACAAAGTTTCCCTCCAAATTAAGGCCTCTGCCAATTTTCCTTTCCCAACAAATAATATATCTTTCTTTCAATCTGTTATTTGTGATCCCTACTTCTTGTGTGCACTTTAACAATTTTACATCAAATTTAAGTTCCCTACAAATCTCCTTGACGAAATTGAACCATGTATTTTTTTCTTGGTCAAACATTGCATGCATTATCTCAATGCACCTTTTAGCATTTCATTGTCAGATTCATTCAGATATTTAACGTCTTTGATTATTGCTACCAAAATATGAATTCCAAGGGGGTATTTTTCCACTTCCCCTAAAATTAAGTTCCCTACAAATTCCCTTGACGAAATTGACCCATATATATTTTTTTTCCTTGGTGACACATTGCCATGCATTCTCTCAATGTCGACCGGTTAAAAAATGACAGTAGGGCCTACTTAATAACACTATAGTCTATACTGTGTAGTTTGCATAATTTACAGTTAACTTTGTGGAGGGGGAAATGTATCGCTCTTCTGTGTGGGACTGCGGGATGGGAAAATAGGGACATGCACCAGGGACTTGTGCAAGACTATAAGTGAAAGGGATTTTCCGTACCGGCGTACTTGGCATTTTTATTTGCCGTACTTACGTACTGGAAGCATTTTTAATTACCGTCCTTTGTACCGGTGCAATGGCGATACGGTAATCCGAAGGCCCAGTGGTCTGAAGCCTGAGAAGGTCCATTACTATAGTCCTACAGTCCATTGGTCCGAAGGCCTATTGGTCCGAAACTCAGCAGGGGCAAACCATAGGACACACTCGGGGGAGGGGGCCATGTTTTTGTTTTTGTTTTGTTTTCTTTTGTTTTCTTTCTCTTTTTTTGTTTTGTTTGTTTTTCTTTTTGTTTTTCAACCCAACCCCGGTGCGAACCTGGGTGGCCTGTACACCCCCGACGTAACATTTTGGCCTGACCAGCTTTCAAATCGAGGCTATAGCCCTGTTGAAAGGAGTGCATGCTGCATTGGTGTATCCTGTTGCGTTTTGGAGACCAACATTCCAATTTTAAATAAATTTTAGCATATTCTTACTTCCGTCAAATGTTCCCCTAAGAATTATGTCTGTGTGCCAACACAGACATATTGTTTTTCTGGGAAATTTTTCTTTCTTTCTTTCTTTCTTTCTTTCTTTCTTTCTTTCTTTCTTTCTTTCTTTCTTTCTTTCTTTCTTTCTTTCTTCATTCACAAGTCAGGCAAATTTGTCCGACATTTCATTTGAAAAGTATTATATGTAGAAACTCCAAACTTGGCACAGTTATACTTCTATAGATGAAGTCTGGCCTTTTAATAGCGAGAGGTCATACTTTTCAAAATTATACAAATGAGGGCTAATTAAATTTTAAATCTTCAATATCTTATACACTATAGTAGATGTGATTCCAAGTGTATAGGAGTTCGATTATAGAAAGGTAGAGGTCATCTAAAATGTCAAGGGCAAAGGTCATGTCTAGGTCAAAAGCCAATTTTAGGCCAAAATGTCATTTTTGATGTCAAGGTTCACTTCAGGTAGAGGTCATCTCAAGGTCAAAGGTCATTTCAATGTCAAAGGCCACTTTCGATGGTGGCTTTCTTCTAGTCATAACTTGGTCAATTTTTATCCAATTTTGATTATGTTGGGCTCAAATTGTAGCTATTGTAACAATGCACATTTTTGAAACTTACGTGTGGCCTCTAAAGGTCAAAAGGTCAAGGTCATTTGAACTTTGAAATATGCATCCAGCCGTAAGCTTAATGTAATGTGAAGTACCAAAGGATAAAGGTAGTAGCGTTTAATATTTACAACTTTTGAAGGCACACAGACAGATTTGCTTTGAAGCAAATCATCTTTTCTAGCTACTTCCTATATCTCCAGCCTATATCCAAGCTCTGTACATTTGTTTGAAAAATGAATAAGACATTCAGTTCACTCAATAATAGACAAGGACAAGAGCAGAAGGTTCAAGAACTCCCTAAAAGAGGGCACTGCAGTCAGTGGACGGCTAGGGTTGTGTATTCTCATTACTTTACATTGTAACTTGAAACTTAATAACTTGAAAACTACTGCACATAGAAACACCAAATTTCAGAGGGTAAATCTAAATGCATTACTAAATAACTCACAATAATCATATAAGCATGGCTACATAAGTGACTGTTTTATTTAAGGTTGCTTTAACATAGAAACTAATAAGAGTACCACGGATGTGGATTAAGATCTTAATCCACGTCCCTGGGAATTCACAGCTCTAGGCTAGAGTCTAGCCGTCCAAAAGTTTGTGTATGCAGTTGTGTATTGTGGCGAATACACACCTTAGAGCTAATTCTGACCTTTAATTCCTATTGTTACCCCCAGCTGTGTAGGGCCCCTGGTCCCAGTCATATCCCCGAACACTCATATCTCTCTCTCTCTCTCTCTCTCTCTCTCTCTCTCTCTCTCTCTCTCTCTCTCTCTCTCTCTCTCAAAAGAAGAAGAAGAAGAAGAAGAAGAAGAAGAAGAAGAAGAAGAAGAAGAAGAAGAAGACGAAGAAGACGAAGAAGAAGAAGAAGAAGAAGAAGAAGAAGAAGAAGAAGAAGAAGAAGAAGAAGAAGAAGAAGAAGAAGAAGAAGAGAAAAGAAAAATGCGAGATTATGGAAGTATTACGGAGATACCCTCAGAGGGAATTGTAAGTTCATGTGAACAAAAAATCGGCAAGTGGAATGACTCGCGTTTACCGAAAGTATGTGCATCTAAAATAGCTTGCTTTCGGTCACAGTTGCTTCCTGTCGGTTGTTTTCGGTCGCTTTCTGTTGATTCCGGTAATTAAACGGACCCCGAGATTATACCTCATGGACATCGCGGACAATTGAAGATAGTGCCTGTTGTTGTTGTTCTGTTGTTGTTGTTGTTGCCATGTTGGGTCCACTTGAACTCGAACTTGCGGGGTCACATGGGGCACACGAGTGACATTTTTAAATGTAATTTATCCCTGTTACAAAACGAAGACAGGAAGCCATCGATGCATGGATAGAGTGAGCGCTGTTGCAAACACAATGAAGAAATATTATGTGTGCAGTTGTTTCTACACAAATAATTTCTTTTTGAGAGATCAAGGTGTACATGTTGTCTACAAAAATCGGGGACAGTTCATGAAAGACTATCAAAAGGTAATCTTACTACTTCTTGCAGTTGTGTAGGAGTCTTGTGCCTGTTGTTGTTGTTCTGTTGTTGTTGTTGTTGCCATGTTGGGTCCACTTGAAGTCGAACTTGCGGGGTCACATGGGGCACACGAGTGACATTTTTAAGTGTAATTTATCCCTGTTACAAAACGAAGACAGGAAGCCATCGATGCATGGATAGAGTGAGCGCTGTTGCAAACACAATGAAGAAATATTATGTGTGCAGTTGTTTCTACACAAATAATTTCTTTTTGAGAGATCAAGGTGTACATGTTGTCTACAAAAATCGGGGACAGTTCATGAAAGACTATCAAAAGGTAATCTTACTACTTCTTGCAGTTGTGTAGGAGTCTTGTGACCCATTTCAAATGAAAGTCTACCCTTCGCCTAGGAAGTTAGGCTTAGCCTTAGAAATAAGGTTAAGGACAGGTAAGACACCAAAAACCTGTGCATGGGCGATTTTGAGATTGTAACAGTTTTCACAAGATAAATGTCCTTCGTATAACGTGTAAGCTGGTAGGAGAAAAATACAAAAATCAGACAAGCATGTGGACATCTGAACGTCCATGCGTCATTCTGTTGGTTTTCAGTGGCATAGCGGGACATTGCCACCCGTCAATCATACTTAACAGCCTGTCACATGGCTACAGGTAGCAATAGTGCTCATGGCAAAACAAAAGTGGTATCACGGCGGCGCCGCAAAATCGGGCGGCATGCTGAAAGTATGTTTGTGGACAGGGAATTAAATGATGTGAACATGCATGCATATCACAGCCTTGTACTTTGTATTAAACTTTATAGTTAGGCCAGTCTTGCTTGTTGTTAATGCATTCAAGTGAAGGAAGACCTGAAATGTTCAGGAGCAATGGAAATGGTCAGAAGTTGTCTCTTCAAAGGCCGTGCCGCGATGGATTACCCCAGGGGCCCTACACACCAAAGACAGGCGTGGAAAAACTGGCACTTTAATCAATAATACCCATGTATATAATATCAAGGCGGTTCCTGTAGCCTCCTTGATAACATTAAAAATATTTTATTGAAACCCAAGGATGAGGAAATAGAAGCACAAATGAATACATTGAAAAGCATAAGCATAAAGGTGAACACCAGAGAAAACATACAAAAAAGCGATACAAAACTCGGGTTGGAAAGAGAAATGAACCTCATTGAGAATATAATTACAAAATAATGACAAGCTAACTAAGTAAATTATACAGACAAGTCTAACAAGCTTACTATTAAAGTACACATGATATAGATAGGAGTACATACTATAAAACCCTGTCCCTAAAAACAGGATGGAGAGGTAGGGGGCAAAATACCAAACCCGTCACCCATCCACTGACCATGAGTGGCCATAGGCTGCCCCACCAACGCAAGGTAACACCACTTTCATTGCCAGGCTTGAGATCACAGGCCTAAAGGGCTGCCTCCGTGACGTCACAGTTTGAAACCAGATTGTCGCTGTGGCCATTTGACAGATCGCTGAATCATGTTTTCCAAAGGCTCTTTTATTCATGTGATTGGCCAATAATTGATTGACACCCTCACCAAATGTTGATGGACAATGTTTACTCCATTTCATACAAATATCAGCTCAACTTGAGCAAAAGGTATTGTTTCAGGGGCAGATGATCAACAACAGTGATCAAAGGCCTTTGAAGCTCATTTTCTCAGAAAGGATAGTCAGACAAGAGCCCCACCTAGGAATGTTTATTCCAAGAAAACAGCTGGGCAAAATTTAATCCAGTTAAAGGCTTTTGGTTCTGTAATATGTGAGCTGCAAAAGTATGCAGCGACATAATTCAGCCATTTTCATAATTTTGCTTTGTTCTTTTCTTTTAAAATGAAGAAAATGAACATCCTGAAAATCAAAGGGAAAATTGAAATGTCAAACTCTGAAGATGGATAACAGAAAAACTAAGCCAAACATAAAAAAAGCATAGGATCATTTTTTTGTTGCCAATATGTCAGGATTAAGATGCAAGTATAATTATGATTTTATCAAAAATAATGAGTGACTTATATTGACATTTTTGGGGCGGATGGTTTGCAGTCAACTTTCAATTGTTTATTCTACAATTATCATCACAGGCACCCAAACATGGGACATCAAAATACTCTGGAGTATGACGATTATACACGTATATGATTTGTTATTCTGACGCAAATACATTTTGAGCATGGATCTATGAAAGTGGGATTTATTTTTGGTGTCTTAGCTGTCCTTAAGGCATGTATCTATTTGGGCTACTATTGTTAATAGGTCCATGGTCATCTTGGCAGCAGGCCAAGTCGACCCTTCATGAACAAGAATGACTTGAGTGCCTTGACTTTCAGATTGTGGCTGAGATGACTGGGTCAACTCGTCCCTTAACAGGAGATTAACTCAGCCTCAAAATTATCTGGGGCAAGCTATAATTGCAGTACATCGTTACTATTTAATAATATACTGGATACAAGGAGGTTTGTATGAATGTACTAGTAATTATCTCCAGATTAGCGCTTGTTTATGTAATACTTCCAGCACCTAGAGGTAGAATTAGTG
This sequence comes from Hermodice carunculata, assembly GCA_964020975.1. Classification (NCBI taxonomy): domain Eukaryota; kingdom Metazoa; phylum Annelida; class Polychaeta; order Eunicida; family Amphinomidae; genus Hermodice; species Hermodice carunculata. The sequence continues at coordinate 14,653 of CAXHWN010001604.1, read as the reverse complement.
TATAGTGTGAGATGTTGGTTGCTGTAAATTGCTTTATTTTCGCGTGTTTAAATTTTCACGGCTTTTCTATTTTTGAAATTTCACTGTATTTTTAATTTCACTATTTTGGACATAATTCCTATTCAAACAATGTTAAAATACTATTTCACTGTGTTTTTATTTTCACGGTTTTGTACCATCAGGGAAATAAGTGAAAATAAGAATACAGCGAAATTAAAGCAATTTACAGTATAATTATTTGCCTCAAAAAAAGAGCACATGAGCATATATTTTACTGGGACCATAAGTCATGACAGTGACCAGGCTAGCAATGAGTGACCCCTCTTGGCTGCTATCCAACCAGGCATTTTGTCAAAGCAGGCACAGACGAATGAACAGGCCAAACAGATTGTCACTGTTTTTCCTGGATGGAAAAAAAGATGGGTCCAACGGACCCACATTGAAAAATCCTTAATATGACTCCTGTATTATATTCAAGTCACTCCAAGGTCAAGAAATTGATTGGAAGGTGCTGGATCTTACTCTTCTCACATGTACACATCCTAATGACAGGCTTAAAACTGCTTTCAATTAAAGAGGGATGTCCCAATTCATACTGTAAATGTTATGCATTATAATGCATTCCTTGTAATTTTCTACTGATATGATCAAGATATTTATGTTATAAATCTATGTATCATAATCAAGCCACTCCTAGGTCAAGAGCTTGCTGGATCTTACACTTTCCGCATGTTCACAACCTAATGACAGGCTTAAAACTGCTTTCAATGAAAGGGGAATTTCGTAATTTATACTGTAAATGTTCATTTTAGTCATGATTTAAGTCCTATGTACCCCCATACACTTTTCGACAGGAATGTCATGAATACTGTAAGTGTCATGCATTACATATATAATGCATTCCTTATAATTTTCTTCTGATCCGATCAAGATATTTACTTGATTTAAAAAATAAATCTTGCTTTTAAATAAATTAAACAAAGACAACATTTCATGTTAATATTTTCTTGTATACACATTGAATCATCTGTACATCGATAAATGAGTCCTCAATCTGAAAAGCCTATCAGGCATGCAACAAGGGTTAGGAAATTTTCAGGGTTGATGTCATGCTTCGAGTACATGTACTTATCCCAAAAACTAAAGAGCGTGCCTTGCATTTCAGTTTACCCTACAAAACCAATTTGACTTGCAAGGCAATGTTCAGAATCTCATTCCTCATACAACTTAGTGACCAAGATGTAGAAAGCTACATCAGCCTGACCAACTCTTATGTTTAGCCGATGATGCCACCCCTCCACGTCATTGTTGGTGTGCACTGGTTCCATGAACATGCACCAAGATGCAACTGGCCAAATATTACTTTGGAACCAGCTCACACACATGTATGTAACAAGTTGACTTTCTGTCACAGTTTCAGCTTGTCAAAAGGAGGAGTGACGTGCGTGCGCCATATACATGCATGAGTTTCCATAAATAATTCTTTGATGGCTCGTCCTCTTTATATGCAATAGACAGACCAAGTTCTTAAATTTTTCTCCACATGGCTTCCCCCGGATTTAATGTGCATGCTTTAATGATGACACCTGGAAAAATTTCCCTGACAACATTCCACTTGGCTTTATGATGGTGGGGAAAAATAATCATTATTTCATTTGATAGCAAGAACTAGGTGCGAAGTGTGAACAGCATTGTTGTTTCAAGTACAGTGAGACTTTGAGGGGAAATGCCCATTATTCTACTTGAAACAAAAGGTTTTAGTTAAATCAATAGCAAAATATAAGCTGTAAATGTATCACATAAAAATTTACTTTCAACAGCATTATTGTTTCAAGATTCCACAATATTACAGAGAAATACATGTAGTTTGGCCAAATGGTTCAAATCTTGTGAAAAAAGAAGGTTGGATGAAGGTGTACCCAACACTCGTGTATATGAAGTAAGAGGTTCAGGATCTGTGTTGGGCATGCAGGGATGTCTTCAAAAAGCCCTACTGTTGCCTGCTAAACTGACTATTGTTCCGCGTGTCTGACTGCACAAAGTGCAGTGCCTGCACAGTAAAGATAGCGTAACTTAGTCTGTCTTAGCAGGCAAGCGCTACTGTAGATACGTGTAAAAAATTGTGAAAGAAAACACCAAATAAAACCCAATCTATGAAGTATAATAAAAGGCCAGGAACCCCCCTGAAGCATTTCGCGTTCAGGAGATGAGGCTCCTTAGTATTTTATCCAAAAATGCACAGATATATCAATAAAGAGGCTCATTATTTTTATTCTTATTATGACACCATGCTTGGGAATTAGTTTCATTGTAACTGCAATAAATGTTTTTGTAGAGACTGTTCGTAGCTCTTGTTAAAAAAGTTCGCTGTTATCCTGCGAAAGGTACACAGAATTCTTAAAAGGTGACATGTTTGATATCCTTGGTTCCTTTATATAGGTATGTGTAAGAGAAGGCCCTTGACTGGTTATCATTTGTAAATGAATATAGGCCTATATGTGGTCGAGTTGTATTAAAAAGAAGCTTTGTGGTCATGTGAGTAGGAATAAGGCCTGAGCTTCTTGCCTTCTAGTGGACCAAAATGAGGATAAATGTAATAATATACACATGATCATAAGAAGATGAGGGACAGGTTAGTATACAAGAGAAAATTGTGACCACCACACCATTGTGTGGTGGGCATATTTTAAAGCAAGAAGTTACACGATGAACCTATTTTTATTTTCTCTTAACGTATACTTTAATACCTGTGTTTATTATAAATTAATGTAGACATGTTGAAAGAATAATAAAATGCGAGGAACGCGTGTCCCAGAAAGTACATGTAGGATTAAAGTATCTTGATCAGCATCTCTTAATGACCTCCCCAATACCCTACGCATGCTATGGGAGCCAAACAATCCTTAATATTGGCATAATTATGTGCTAAGAAGGAATTGTATAGATCAAAAAGCGAGGCTCACATTCTGGAAATTTCAAAGTGTCTTGGACCCTTCGTGGAATTAATAATGGTACTAGATACGCATGGTCATGCACTGAAAAACCTGTGATAAGGAAACCATGAGTAGAACTTCATTGTCTGTGTTTAACACTGAATATGTTGACCATTGTTGATTCCAAAATTACTTTAATTTCCAGTGGCTTGCACAGAAGTGTCAGACTGAAGAGCAAAGAGAAGAAATATGCAAACAGGTAATCTTGTTCTCTAGCAAGTTCCTCTCAAACATATCTAAACTGTCTGACCAGTGTATTTGTGGTCTTGTATACACAGCCAATGCTCGGGGAAAAGAACCCTAAACAAACAAAACAAAACAAAAACAAAACAACAACAAAAAAACAACTACCCCCCAAAACACACACACACACACACACACACACACACACACACACACACACACACACTCACCTGATGCAAATGTCTTCAAAATACTGACTGATAAAATGTGACACTTTTTTAATACATGTACACAAGAAGAGATGTTGATGCACAGTTTTTTTTACCTCAATAACAGCAAATTACAACATTAAACATTTACCAGGGCGAAAAAATTAGACGTGTTGTAATTTGTGTACAGGTAACTATATGGTACAGAATTTTCACATACATATTTGACTTGCATTACCATATTTCTCTGAACAAACACCAATGCTTAAATAAGCACACCATGATTTGTGGTTTCAAAATCAAGCAACATAAAATATTCTATATTGCCTATTTTTTATGAAATTATATTGACCCAGAATGTAGACCCACAAATTAAGGACCATTTTACTGTACATTTTATAAGACTTAGTGTTCAAGGTGCCCATTGCTCAGGAGTTGGTGAGTAATTTAACATGGTTGGTGTTTTGATTATCGGCAAATTGGTGAGTAATTTAACTTGGTTGGTGTTTTGATTATCGGCAAATTGCAAAGTACAGTTCAGTGTAACATATTCATTGGTCACTTTGCAGCAAAGATTAATTTATCGTACATGTATTTGGTGGGCATTGTGGGAAATTAATTCATAGGTAAAATGTCAGGGGTAGGCATTTCAGTGATTTTTTGCAGTCATTGTTCTCGAGGTTCCATCTGAAACCAAGATCCCACTAACATGAAGTGACTGGGAGTTGTTATTTTTTTCTCTGCTTCACATATCAAGACCATAAAAAAGGAGTCCAAGTAATATTTTTGTAATTTGTATTTTGACCTGCATCTGAGTACTGCGACCATTAAAAATATCTTTTCTGTCCATGTGCATGTATATATGGATGGAAAAGACATCTGAATTCCACTTAACTACTAATCGTTTTCAGGTAAAGTACGTGATTTCCTATTCCACTAGACCATGCAGACAGGTTATCTGAAGAGACTGTCCCACTGTTCTCTGCCAGCTCAGCTATATGCATTAGCCGACCCTTCTGGGACAGCTTATTCTTTTTCCATACAGTAGTCCCTCTTTTGAGAGGCTGCCCCTAGTGCCACCCTAAAGGTGGTCACATGAAGCAAGGGGTCCCTCAAAGGAGGTATAAATAACATCAAAAGTACTACAGAAAGACCTGACAACTGTGGTCTCTCAAAGGAGGTGGTCTCCCAAAGGAGTGGTCTTTCAAAGGAGGGACTGCTGTATTTGGAAAAATGTTATTTCCTACATCAGAGTTGGAAGGAAATAAACTGGTTTTACATATATCAATCACTGTAGAGCTATGAGCCAACGTAAACCATGGCATGTGCTCACATTAGCAACATCATAGCCACACCATACTATAAATACAGGGCGCCCAAATGCTGTTGTTCCAGGTGCTCATTGGTGCCTGAATAGGGTTTAAGGAGCACACACCCAAATCTGTCAAGCCTGAAAGTGTTAGTGCCTCTTCTACATGACACTTGCCAGGTCCTGAAGCTCATAGATACCATGTCCACACATATATTTTGTAGATGACTTTATGTTTTGAACAGTGTGAATGATACTGAGGTATTCTTTGTCAAATGTCCATGCATACGCATACGTATATATGTATTACGTATACTCAGCAAATGATTAATTGCAGCTTGAATGGGAGTTGAAGAGAAGGCAAGGCCTGGGTAAAGAGTCCCTGGAAAGAACAGCTATAATTGCCCAGAACTACAAGCCACTTCATCCACATGTTTATTCTCTAAAGGTATGAAGATATTTTCCTTGTTCTTACTGTCTAATCTATTTAATGCTACTTCTAATAATCACCACGGAGTAAATTTGGTTAACCCTCTGTGGACTGAAGCTAGTTGCAGTTTTCCTGGGCACAATACAACTTGACAGCACAAAGGAAAGCTGTTGAGCAATAGCATATTATTCTTACTCATACAAATACTGACTGTATTACTGGACAATAGTCCAAATCCCAATACCCAAGAGTTGGTCTGGTATCCGAGCTGAACTATTGCCTCAGGCCATTGGCCAAGAGCAATAGTTCAGCTGGGACACTCGACCAACTTGTGGTTATTGGAATTTGGACAGTTGCCCAGATAAAACAGTCTTTTTTTTTTTTAATTTTGGAAAAAATATAACAACTTGAAGGAAATTGAAAATTAAATCAAAATAGCAGCATTGATACTCAGAATTAACAGCGAATCTATCACACTCTGCTGCAGCTGTCATTTCTCTGTTTGGTAGGCATGCAGGTAGTCTGGTTCCCAGTCCCAATATTGTGCACATCATGTACATACAGGAACCACAATATGGGCAATGGTCTTTTCAGCCTCAAAAACTATTGCCTGGCTCCTTTATCAAAAGGGCAATAGTTCATTTCTGAATGATAAACACACAGTACCTTGCAACCAATTAAATAACGGTAATTTTATCCAAAATTTCATAAAACAGAACAGGAGCAGGTGACATTTGTGACATCAAACATGTTAGTTACTTTTAATTGGAAAAAGTTGCATGCTAAGACATCAGAGATGCCAACTGTCCCTCATCATCAGCCGGATACATAGATGTAGATGTTAGGTTTCTCGGGATCAAAGGCAGTGTTTCAGGGATTTACCAACAGGGATGCAGTACTGAATCAGTGCACATGCTGCTATCATGTATTACAGAGGTGCCTTCCAGGTCAGTTCCACAGCAGAGGTTTTCCGCTGTAATGCAGTGAATACATGTATAGTGTTCCCTTTTCTGAAAGGCTGCTTCTGTGGAAGAACTCTACAGTTTAGATACTTGACATGGCTGTATGTTTTATATACATATATATATATATTATGTAGGTGTGTGCATACATAAGTTAGTATGTATGCACATACATTCGCACACATAAGTGCTGAAACAATATTTTTGGTTTTCAACTAACAAACCAAAATGATGTTGATTTTAGGTTTGTGTTTTGTTAAAAACTAGTAATGATGCCCCAATAATCACTCTGAACATGCAGGCAATTTTCAAAACAGTTCACAGTGCTAGTTTCATGTTGTCTCATACGTAATTAAACCAAAAAGTTTGATTCAAAGCCTGAGGACACATTTGTGCCAAAGAAAGTTACTTATCCAGCTGTTTGATAAAAATACAAAATACGTTTAAATTGAATAAAAGGTTTCAGGATCACATAATTTGTTTTAACCCCAAACAATGCCCATATATAGATCCATAATTGCTCCCCTTTATTTTCTGTATTGGTTACCAAACAAAAACAAACAAAAAGTCAATCAGTTTTTTCTGGATCTAAAGACCTGGATACTTTACTTAGTACATGTAGTACTTGTCATCTCATTTATGCCTACTATGAAACACCACCTGTCTTGAGAGACCACAATTTGGTGATCCCTATGGGTGGCCTTTTAACTCATTCCATACCAATCCCTGACTTTTCCGTATATTTACCTAGATTTAACAAGACAATTACATATTGAAATTCTTCATGAAAAGTGCTTTCATTCAAGTACCAACATGTCTATAGTTTTAAGGCAGTGGTTCTGGCACTGCCTGGCAATTCATGCTGCAGCTGCAGCAGCATGACTTGCCAGGCAGTGCCAAGACCACTGACCAAGTCCTGTGATCATAGTATGGAATGTCTTAAGACAGGTTTTACTGTGAATGTTGGTGTTTGTAAGTCTTTTGTGTACCAGGGAATTGAGGCTGACACGAGTAAAAGGCTAGAGAACCAGTATTAAATGCAGAGCCTTACTTATTTGACTTTGTTCTACATTTATGTAAACAGGTGGTCTCTCATGGCAGGTGGACTTGGGAACATATAATGTGGTGTGTCATGGGAAGGTGGTCTCCTCATGAGGTCTGTCTTGATTGAGCACTGTTAGTATACAGGTATATAGTGATACATTAACAGATGTGTTTTGGGCTGGATCTGTTTCACATTTTTATTTTGTTTGCTGGAAAGGAGTCATTCCTGGCCAAAGAGTTCTTGAGTCTGGTAGAATACTGCAAACAATCTGATGCAACAGTGGATGGTGTGAGGGACTACATGGAAAAGCAAGCAGGTGAGTCATCTAAGAAGTGAGGGTCACTTTTGTGTGTGGCATAATGATGTGGGTGATTGAAGCTGGCATCGTTGGCGACCAGAAACTGATTTACCCAGCATGTTCAAATGTTGAATTCCAGAAACCCAGGCGGGTGTGGCTTATTGGAATGTGGGCGGGACACATGTGTTATGGTCTGACAACACAGCAGCGTCATCTCTCCTATACTTGTAATGCAAAAATAAGATTGAATGTAAATATATAATGGATAATAGATGTAACCTTGACTTGAGAACCAAACGCATACTTTGTGGATCCATAAAGTCAGCTGAAGTGTCCGCAACTAAAATAGGAATACTTGATATAAAAATGATTAAGACACATTACAGTACTTTTTTCACACTTGATGGCTCTCATATAAATTGTTTTCCCCACCCGTACAATTGTACATCAACATATTCAGCATTTGTATCATTAAATTTTTTGTCTAAAACAGGACATTGGGATTTCTGAATGACAAAAACTGAAGTGTGGGAAGAAATATAGATCAGAGATTGTTGTTTTTATAGGAGAGAGAGTGTATGTTTTCCCTGTCTTCAACAAGGATTTCTGTGCCGATTTTATGGAGGAAGTTTCTAATTTTGAAAAGAGTGACCTGCCAAAGGGAAGGCCAAATACCATGAATAATTATGGGGTAAGTAAAGGGGGGGGGAATGAGTATTTTTGTTATGCATGATTGGCTTTTTTATTTTCCTTGAATGGTGATTCACTTTATTTGTTTTATTTTCTGTGAATAGCGGCATAATTCCCTGTGAATTATGATGTATTTTGCACGAAATGTGAAAGGGACATGCTATTTTTCATGAAGTGTGATGAGACAGACCCTTTAGCTCCCTCATTAAACTTATCCAGAACCACAGGCGCTTGTAACGTTCAGTCAGTCAAGCTTCCGTGCTAATAATATACGCAGTGGGGGGGGGGGGGGGGGGGGGGAGGGAAGGAGTAGTGGATTAAGAGGGTGGACCTGGAACATCTGTGCATTCAATAACCCACATAGGGCCATATCTGCAATAAAATATTGTGTATTCATCTGTGTGGTCAATTATTTGTGCTAATAAGATGGTGGCGGATGGGCCTAAAACCACAACGTCAACACATGGAGCTCCTATATAGAAAGGTATGAAAGGAAGCTCACATCTGGACCACCACCCCGCTTCACGTTTGGCATGATTTCTCCGTTTCTGAACACACCGACAAGCTGCAACTCACCAGTTTATTCCAAAACTATTTTCTACAGGTATATCACACAGATAATCCATTGAAATCCGCATATATCCACAGCAACACGCCTATAATTGTCGAAAGTGTCACACAAAATCCATTTCGGGCAAAAAGTCCGACATTCCAGCGCCAAATTCAAACGGGTATCCCATCCTGAATCGAGTTCGTTGCGTGGCATTAGCCATATGACAACACTTCTCAACCGTCGATCCAACCGTATTCTTTGATCCACTGGCGTTTTCATCCTGTTTTCATTTCCACAAACCATGAAACCTGACCAAGCTTGACTCCGCCAGTGCCTCTCGAATGCATCGAAGTGTTTTAGCGGCCATACTTTTGCCAGGACACAGACTGGTAGCCCAGCTGCTCTCTGATTGGTTACACCGACTTTCAGCCAATCAGAGAGCAGCTGGGCTACTAGTCTGTGTCCGGTCAAAACTATGGCAGCAAAACTTGGATGAATGGGAGAGGCACTGACGGAATCAAGTTTGGTCGGGTTTCACGATTTGTGGAAATGAACACAGGATGAAAACGCCAGTGGATCAAAGAATATGGTCTGATTGACCATTTGGAACAGTTGTCATGCGGCTAATGTCACGCAACGAACTCGATTCAGGATGAGATACCCGTTTGAACTTGGCGCTGAAATGTCGGACTTTTTGCCCGAAATGGATTTTGTGTGACACTTTCGACAATTATAGGCGTGTTGCTGTGGATATATGCGGATTTCAATGGATTATCTGTGTGATATACCTTTAGAAAATAGTTTTGGAATAAACTGGTGAGTTACAGCTTGTCGGTGTGTTCAGAAAGTTAACGGAGAAATCATGCCAAATGTGAAGCGGGGTGGTGGTCCAGATGTGAGCTTCGTTTCATACCTTTCTATATAGGAGCTCCATGTGACGATGTTGTGGTTTTAGGCCCATCCGCCACCATCTTATTAGCACAAATAATTGACCGCACAGATGAATACACAATGTTTTATTGCAGATATGGCCCTATGTGGGTTATTGAACGCACAGATGTTCCAGGTCCACCCTCTTAATCCTCTACTCCTCCCCCCCCCCCCCCCCCCCCCCCACTGCGTATATTAGCACGGAAGCTTGACTGACTGAACGTTACGAGCGCCTGTGTCCAGAACTGCATGAGGAATGTAGTAAACATGGAGCATAATCAGTGTTGACAGTAGAACACAAGGTAAAGAGGCATGGTTGACATCAGGGACCAAAATTAAAAGCTGTCCCACCAACTGAGACAACCAAAATTTTGAAAGGGCAAGTTCTTTTTATCTAGTTGCCCATCTGGAAAGTTTTATGTTCATGTGTAAGGTAAGCAAGTATTTGCAATGTTGATTTTATGTTTTGAATTCATTCTGATTGGTGCAGGTGGGACTGTTTCACCAGAAAATTATGCACAGTGTTCCCCTCCTCCTTTCGTTACCGCCCCTTTCCCCTTTTTTTTCTGGAGGGGCCCAGAGGAGAAAATATCCAGATAAAGAATGAAGAACAGCTTTTCAGAAAAGAAACAAATGAACTAGACTTCAAAGGAGTGAATTTATCTCAGGAGTATGTAGTGCTTTGCAGGGGTATTCAGTGCCATGCAGGGGTAAAGGGAAACACTGAATGCACAAGTTTCTGTACAGTTGTCTTGGTTTAGCGAAAAGTGCAGATCACGGCAGTAACATCCCAAGGGATAAGACTGATATTGCATGATCATAAAAAGATGACAATCAACTTAAATATACAGCTCTGCATGTATTTGCTTCTCTCTGCCTATGGGGATTGCTGTCCCAGTGTTTCTGTAAATCAGTGACCTGACAAACTTTTAAATATTTTGTGAAACAGACTACCAAATATTGTTTGAAATTGTAAGGGAGTTATTTTGGATGTATTATTGTTTTATGATCCTGACATGGCAGATAGGGCAGTTGAAATTTATTCAGCAGTTATCATGTGTATGTCTGTACAAAATTAATCAGTATCATGTGTAGGTCTGTATAAAATCAAGCAGTATATCATGTTGGTATGTGCAAAATTAGGCAATATCATGTGTTCTTTCTAACAATGTCATGAAGTGTCCATGCAGTCAATTCTGTTTCTATAATCACTAGGTAATTACCATGTAGAGGTCTTGACTTTTTCAAATCAGGTTCGCGACTTCGGATAGTCACATGTAAATGTACATGTACATTTAAGTCTTGTATTTCAGATTCTGCTGAATGAACTTGGTTTTGATGATGGATTTATGACGCCATTCAGGACAACCTATCTGCAACCAGTCACTCGCCTGTTGTTCCCAGACTGGGGAGGAGATGGGCTGGATTCCCACAAAGCCTTCATAGTTCAGTACAAGTGTGATGAAGACAAAGATTTGAAATATCATTTTGATAATGCAGAGGTGACAATCAATGTATCCCTTGGGAAAGAGTTTTCAGATGGTTCTTTATATTTTGGTCAGATGAGAACAGAACAGGATTATGAGTCTGGGTACACAGAATACGTTCACAGACCCATGTGTGGCCTTCTGCATAGAGGCCAGCACAAGCATGGAGCATTTCCTATCTCGCATGGGGAGAGGTATAATTTGATTATATGGATGCGATCATCAAAGATACGTAATCAGTTGTGCCCAATGTGTGACCAGAAACCAGAACTAGTGGAAACAGTTGGATATGGGGATGGATTTACAAAGGAAAAGGAAGAAAAAACTGTAAACATTTGAGGCCAAACATGAATGAAACACTTGTAACATATTCAAAGGTCATCTTTTGACATTTTATTTCATTTTAATTTATTTTTATTTTTATGTCATTTAAAAATTTTTAAAAATTTTATTTTTGAGGGAGTAACACATGCACATTACTGATTTTGAATGTAAATAATCTCCAGTGCAGGGCTCTGCAAATATTTTTATCTGCTGTAGTCTTCAGGACTAGTAGTTTTGGCATTTTACCAGCCCTGCTGTAGTCTTCAGGACTACTAGTTTTGGCATTTTACCAGCCCTCCATTCAAAATTGCTTGACTGATGTCCTTCCATGCAAATCTCATGAAGCCTTCGTCAGTATAATCTGTTTACAAGAGTCATGGCTAACTGAAAATAGTGATCCAAATCAATTTGAGCTTCAACACTACAACTTGTATAATTCACAAGGAAGTAATCAGTGTTCTAAAAAAGCTGGACTCATAACATATGTGAGAGATAACTTAAATGTAAAGAAAATACAACACCACAGAAACTTTCAATACTGGGAAGGTCTATTTCTTGATATCGAAGATAATTCAAATAACAAATTGAAAATAGGTAACATATATTGTCCCCCAAAAGGAAACAATAGTCATAGGTCCATCGACTCTTTTATGCAAGAGTTTTGTCCAGAAATTCATAATATAAATAACCAAAGTAATAACCTTGTATTAGCAGGGGACTTCAACATCGATCTACTCCGAGTAAATACTAATGACATATATCAAGAATTCTATGATTTCATCACTGAACATAACATGCTACCAAATATTTTGTATCCAACGAGACTGTCCAAACAAAATGCCACATTAATTGACAATATTTTTAGTAGAAATTCAAATTCTTGTACTCCTGTAGAAACTGGAATATTGGTTCACAAATTGTTGGACCACATGGCCACAATTTCTGCTATTAATTTTAATTTAAATGCCAATTACAGTAACAATAAACAATTACAATTCAGGGCCTTCTCAGGCAAAGCTACTCAGGACTTTCTCGAAGAGCTAAAGGATACAGACTGGGAAACTGTTTTTGACAACAATATCAATGCTAATCCACAAATAACATATGACCAGGAATTTGCTATCAAAATGGATGAAATGATTGATAAACACTTTCCCCTAAAAAAGAAAAAATTTAATAAATACAAACATAAAAAAACAAAATGGATTACTCAAGATCTTTTGATTAAAATAAAACAAAGAGATACCCTGTACAAAAAAGTTCATTCTATCACACCAGACAGTGAGAGGTATGATGTTCTTAACGGAAGACTTCAAGAATGCTCTGCTGAGGTCCGCTCTATGATGAGAAGGGCAAAATCTGATCATTATCAAACAGAATTTAATAAATACAAAAATGATATTAAAAATACATGGAAAACTATTAAAGATATCCTCAATAAATCCAATACTCACAAAGAATTCCCCAAGCATTTCAACGTCGATAACAAACGTATAACAGACACAGAGACAATAGGAACATATTTTAATGACTTTTTTGTAAATACTGGCCCATCTTTAGCTGAGAAAATAGATACTCAAGGGAAAACACCTTTTTATTCTTATTTGCAAAATATTAACGTTAATTTCACCTTCCAATTCACTCATGTTGAGGAAGAACAAATTAAGAAAGTGATAGATAACTTAAATCCAAAAAGAAGCGCTGGAGTAGATAATGTATCTTTAATTCTTCTCAAACTGTGCTCTGAAGATATCACTAAGCCTCTAACTACTATAATTAACCAGTCATTAAAAAATGGGGTCTTTCCAAACAAATTGAAAATTGCTAAAGTAATCCCGATATATAAAAAAGATGATCAACATGACTTCAATAATTATAGACCCATATCTCTCCTTCCGTCCATCTCTAAAGTATTTGAAAGAATTGTTTATATGCAGTTATTCCAGTACTTTACAGATAATAACTTATTTTACAATCATCAGTATGGTTTTAGAAAGAACCACTCTACAGAAACCGCTGTATTAGAACTAATAGACAGGATACATGCAGATCTTGAGGAAAAGAAACTGCCAATTGCCTTTTTCTTAGACCTTTCTAATGCATTCGATACTATAGATCACAAAATACTCATAAAAAAACTTGAATACTATGGAATTCAAATGTAGAACTTCAGTGGTTCAGTAGCTACTTAAATAATAGATCTCAATTTGTCGAAATTAATAATATTAAATCCCCAACACTAGAAATCACTACTGGAGTCCCCCAGGGATCTATTTTGGGTCCTCTTCTGTTCCTCATTTATATCCATGACCTGTCCCAAGCCAGCAGCTTTAGCTCAATTATGTATGCTGATGACACAAGCCTATTAAACACTATATGTAATTTTAACTATGAAACAACACCCCCATCCACACTAACTGAAAAAGTTAATAAAGAATTAGCCAAAGTAAGTGACTGGCTTGCTGTGAACAAATTATCTTTGAATGTAAATAAATCAAAATATATGATCTTCCACACAAAACAGAAACCCTTGCCTCTTCATCAATTACCGGATGTTATGATAAATAACCAGCCAGTTGAACGAGTTGGAGACTTTAGTTTTTTAGGTGTCTTAATTGATCATAATCTTAGCTGGAGCAAACATGTTAATTATGTATCAAATAAATTATCCCGAGTGTGTGGCATACTCTCTAGACTAAAAAACCTACTGCCCCAAAGTATATTACAACTGATTTACAATGCCTTATTTTTACCACATCTGAATTATGGAATAACTACATGGGGGTTCCACTCTTGCAGTAGACTTGTAAAGCTGCAAAAGAAAGCGATAAGATCTATCAGTAATAGCAAGTACAATGCACACACATCTCCTATCTTCAAAAAACTTGGTCTTCTTAAGTTCAGTGATATATTCAAGCTATCTTGTATCAAAATATACTACAAGTACAAAAACAATATGTTGCCTAACTATTTCAATGATATGTTCAACTATCACCAGACACAACGCACTGATAGACCCAGAAGAACTGTAACAATACCACGTAGATATGATGCAACAGAGCATAATATTCCTATTTTAACCCCAGTGATCCCAGTACTATTTACAAATACTAAACTTAATCGATTGTGTTTAAGACATAAAATACTGGATTTAATTAATGAAAATTACTTACCTGACATAGTTATGACAAAAATTGATACACACTCTTTGAAAGGCTTCTCACAATATGCTAAGAATCA
>CAXHWN010001603.1:65000-81000 GCA_964020975.1 Hermodice carunculata | reverse complement strand
GAACAACTTTGTTTGGCCCTTTCATTAGGAACATATCCACCACGTGTAAGCTTAATCTGAGTGAAGGTCCCGAAGAAGAAGTCGAAAATAGCTATAACGCACAAAAATTCACAAAAAATTAGAAAAAAACTGCAGCGCCACCTGGTGATCAAATTAACAACAAGGAGTCCCTAGATGTGATCCTGTGTGATATCAAAGCATTTGGGTAAGCAGTTTCGGAGAAGAAGATTTTTTAAGATTTGTAGAAAAAAAACAACAAAAAAATTCATAAAAATTCCAAAAATCACTGGAGCATGACCATGTGAACAATATTGGTAGAAACCCACCCAAGGCACATTGCCACCAAGTTTGAAGTTAATCTGGATGACAGCTTTGGAGAAGAAGTCAAAAATGTGAATTAGCATTAGAATGCCCATTGACTTCCATAGTAATCAATAGGAATGCTGCATTGACCGATAAGTACCAGAATTGAAAAAATCGTTAAAAATCAGGAATCCACAGCATTCCCACATAGTGAACAACTTTGTTTGACCCTTCTACAAGAAACATATCCACCATGTTTCAGCTTAATGTGAGTGACGGTTCTGGAGAAGAAGTCGAAAATAGCTATAACACACAACAATTCATAAAAAATTAGGAAAAAATTGCAGCGCCACCTGGTGAACAAATTAAAAACTAGAAGTCCAAGGAAGTGTTCCTGTGTGATATTAAAGCAATTCGGTGAGCGGTTTCGGAGAAGAAGATTCTTTAAGATTTACCCCAAAAAGAACACAAAAATTCATTAAAAATCCAAAAATCACTGGACCGTGAACATTTGAACAAACTTAGTAGAGACCCACCCAAGGCACATCTCCACCAAGTTTGAAGTGAATCTGGCTGACGGTTTTTGAGAAGAAGTCGAAAATGTGAATTGTGGACGACGGACGACGGACGGACGATGGACGACGGACCCTCCAAAAACTTCAGCTTACTCACAAGTCAGCTGAGGTAAAAAAAGAGTTTTGGCTGACCGTTGTTTTTGGGGGCTCACTGCTATGAGAGAGTCAATCAATACTGAAAAAAGCTAGGTGTCTCTGTGAAAATGTGGTTTACAGATAAGGATAGAAAAGGTACAACGTTGTTGCGTACCAGGTCAACTTTCACATATATTTTTTTTTCAAATATGTTGGTCTGCTGTTATCGAATACTTGTTTAATCAAGGCAGAAATCACACTCCACAGTAAGCACTGACGACCCGGAAATTTGTACTCCTACAACGAGCTTGATTTCAAATCACAAAACAGTACAGGTGGAACATACTTCATGACGTGTTACCATGGTGACGTCACGTGCGTGCTCGAGGTACCAGATTACAATGCCTCTCAAACATCGTAACCTGTGTGACTTCATGATGCCGGGTCGATTGAACATATGATGATTCGTTTGCGATAAGATCAACAACTTTGCTTAAATCAATACAGCACCTTACTTTGGATTTTTGTTTTCTTTTGTTAGACGCAGTTCTTAACCTTTGTCTGCTACGGTAGATTTTGGGGTAAGCACCATCGCAAACTGAAATATACACCTGGAGACTCCTTGGTAAGGCGGAGATCAGCAAAGTGTGGGAGTATATCTTCCTAAATGTTTTGCTAACCCAGGCCAATCAGCATTTGAGTTTAATACTTCAATTCACACCTTGCTAACACAAGTGTCTGAATTCGCTATAAGGGTGAGAGGTAGCTCCTACTCTTCCTACGGTTTTAAACGTGTATAAATATGGGTATTCCATTGTTTACACAACGGTGTCCAACCTGTTCAAATACAGCTAATGTAGATGCTTCAGCTGATTTCCCCATCATGTCTTAGCATTAAGCATACTCTCTATACTTGTTAAATGTGGTCGGCAAAAATGGTATTTCACGGGTTCACGGCTGTAGAAGACATTGGTCCAGAAAGTGCGAGCAATAACTTGGAGGGCACTATTTCATAATTTGATAGCGTCAATTTTGAAGGTTCTGACAGGTGCGGTATAAAGGTCATAAAAGAGTAAAACAAAATATTTAAATCCTGACAACCAAAGAACAAATTCGTGCCACTTGAATCTCGCTCTCAAAAATTAGAGAAAGAAACCCAGGTCGCGTAGAGGGAGTCCAGTTCATCGTGCCAATAAATTATACACCTGTTTTGCTAAGACGTTCTACATCATCAAGAATGCCTCTGAAATACCTGGTCCGCTTTGAAACTTCTCTTTTACTGGACGTGGTATTTCAGGACACAGGCTTACCAGATTGAGTAATCATACCACATCTTGAGACAGTTGATGCTTTTCTCAGTTTTTTTTTTTCTTTTCTTTTCTGTTTTTGTTTTTGTTCTTGGTTTTGTTTTGAGAAGAATCTGGTATTTCATGCGAAATGGCAGTATCATTTGTTCACGGTTCCTGTTCAAAGCAAAGAATTTAGTCCAGAAAACAAACAGTTGGAATTATTTTAGAGGACACGTCAACCTGTACCAAACCACTTAACAGCTCCACCTACTTTATATGAACCTGCCCAAGCTTGAGGCTAAGGAGTGGTCTAGGTCATTCTGAGGAGGACTGAATGATCTTCACCACCACCCCACCCCCCGTGACAATATGGTATTAGGAAGTTTAACATAAATGCATATATTATTCTTTAATCCTCATGGTAGCAAAGCTGAATGTACTAGTTTTCTCACATCTAAGTGCGAACAATATTTAGCTATACTGCGAATGAAAATGGTTGAACAGTAGCAACTTACGCTCACATCATCGAGGAATACGCCTCATCAAACCAAAGGGTGGCTAATTACGTCTGTGTGTCAACACAGACATTCTTTCTTTCTTTCTTTCTTTCTTTCTTTCTTTCTTTCTTTCTTTCTTTCTTTCTTTCTTTCTTTCTTTCTTTCTTTTTTTCTTTCTTCCTTTCTTTCTTTTTTACTACCAAATTTTGTTTGCCAGTTTTCTCCAAAACCATTATACTCATAAACTTCAAACTCGGCATGATTATAAGTGTATACATGAATTTGTGTCTTTTAGTAAAGAGGATAAAACATGAAGAAGGTCATGTAAATTAGATACATTAACAATTTTGAATCTTGAATATCTCCAAAGCTATAATAGGCACACATGACCAGTCTAACTTCAATTTATAGGTCTGTAACGCTGCACGGTTTTTTCGTTGACATGCGATCTCCAAAGGTCGAAGTTCAAGATTATTTTGCCCCTTGAAATTTTCTTCTAACCATAACTGGGTCAATTTTCATATGGTTTTGACCATGTCGGGCTCAAATTGTAGATATTGTGACGCTGCTTATTTTGTAATCTACATGTGAACCCGAAAGGCCAAAGATCAAGGTCATTTGGATCTTTGAAAGTTGCGTCTAGCCATAACTTGGTCAATTTCTATCTGGTTAGGTTCATATTAAACTTAGATTGTAAATATTGCAACACTGTCCAGTATCGAATGTACATGTGACATCTTTAGGTCAAAGGTCAAGGTCATTTGGACTTAGCATTTTCATGTAGCCATATTTGCAACTTTTCAAGGCACGCAGATAGATTTGCTTTGAGGCAAATCTTCTTTTCTAATGAATGGTGTATTCCCAAAGATAACAGAGGCGCACGCCTGACGGCAACTTTGAATCTTTCTTTTCGATTGACTATTCAACGGCCTTTAGCGACTGGCAGCCTGTTCAAAACCAACAAGACGGAAATGTCTGGTCTCAAGTCTTCAGGCATGAATATCCCACATTTGAGAACCCCGTGCTAGCGCATTTGATGTCCTTTCCTTCGTATCTGATCAGTCCTGTTCTAACACTTTCGCCGACCAGAAAGTCAGAAAGGACCTTAAATTTAAAATCCTTCAGGCTTCATTTTTGATAGTATATATACGTCTGTCTGCCAGCATATTTGTAGTTTTCCCTCAAATGCTTTATTCTTTCTTTCTTTCTTTCTTTCTTTCTTTCTTTCTTTCTTTCTTTCTTTCTTTCTTTCTTTCTTTCTTTCTTTCTTTCTTTCTATCTTTCTTTCTTTCTTTTTTTTCTCTCTTTCTTTCTCCTTCCTTCCTTCTTTCCTTCTTTCTTTCTTTTTTCTTTCTTTCTTTCTTTAATTTGTTTATCGGCTTTCGTGTAAATTTTGTCTTCAGTTTTCCTCGGACACTATTGTTTAAAACCTTGAAAGGTACAGGTACCATTCAAATTTTAATAATCTTCAAACGTGTCTGCTATAAGCACATTCAAACAAAAGTTGTATTATTCTGGCATTTTCATTATGCAGGTGCAGTCTTTAGACAAAAAACTCAAGATTGTAGGATTTTGATTAATGCGAGCTTTGAAAACTCACAGACCGATTCGTTTTGAGGCAAATATAACTAAAATTTGAAATATTAAATACCCGGTACATTTGTAAGAACTAAATTAGCAAATATAATTTCAACTTCTATATATAAACAAGACAGTTTTGTACCAATAAATCATATTAACAGAAACATGTCACTTGCAACTATGCACTCAACTGTGGACCTCTCTTTTGAACAGAACAATAAAAATGTTGTTGTGGGAGTGACATACCTCATGAATGGTCAATTTTTCCAAGTTTTCTAGGGGCGAAGACGGATTTACTGACAATCAAATCCATTTTTTCTAGTTAATGTTTATTTGCCCAGATTTCTTCTTATTTTTGGTTTTCTACGAGGTAGCAGACCTCCATGCTGTCCATTCGTCAACCTGGTTACGCTCTGCCGCGCAGGCAAGAGGACGTGCCTTTTAGTAAAAAAAAGTAGCGTGGATGGTGCCTGTGGAAATGGAAATAAGGGCCCGAAACAATCAATAATGCCGAAATATTCCAGGGCTGGTAACTTTTATCGAAGTTCTGTGTCCTTGGTTAACCTATGTAACTGAACTTTTAATGTATTTCAGGCATTGAAGGCTTTATGGATGAATGCCGCGCGGTCCACTCCAATCAGCTGTTATTCATTTGTAACGAGACAATTTTCAGCAAATCATCATCATCATCATCATCATCATCATCTTCATCATCATCATCATCATCATCATCATCATCATCATCATCATCATCATCATCACCACCATCATCATCATCATCATCATCATCGTCATCATCATCGTCGTCGTCGTCGTCGTCGTCATTATCTGAATGAGGAAATCTTTGCTTTCTCAATAAATGTGGACTGCATACATAATTGTAAAGAGACTCATGCTTACACTCAGACGCATCCGTGTACTCTTGATTGAAGACAGTTGTTGAATAGACAACTGTCGTTAATCTTCTATATGCTTTATTCCTCGGGAAAATCAATCATATAACATTGATACCTGGGCATTTACGAATTGTAATAATTGAATAAAAAACTGCACATTATATGTGGTCATTTGGAAAGGATTTTATGATTCAAGCAGAATAATTTATTACCGTTACAACTCGCCAGCGTGTATTATATTTTCGCATGCATGCCCGTGTTCCCAGCAAAATACGGTCAGCTTACTAACTAGATATAAGTAATTTAACAAGTTACTACCTAATTTACACTGCCTGGACCAAATCAGAGGAAATTGTCATTTAATTGATGAAATTGTTACAAATTTCTGGTAATATTGTTACTAATTTGTGCTCATGTTTTGTCAGATGTGGACAGCCCTAATTTCAAACACAACTATGACCATTCTACGCTCATTTGTATATGCATAGCTTATTAATTTTGTTACATGTAATTATAATACAGTTGATTGATCGATGTGTTCTGTCTTGACCTGTATGAACACTTGTGTCAGTTCTGAATAAATCATTATACACAGCCATCACTGCTGTCGTATCAGAAAGAGCACTCTTGTTATTAACCCCTTGACTCATACTTTGACTTAAGACAGGATCGGAAAACCAAACTAAAAAATTAATAAAATTAAATTAACTAAATGAATGAATGGATGGATGAGTGAATGAGTGAATAAATAAATAAATAAATAAATAAATAAATAAATAAATAAATAAATAAATAAATAAATAAATAAATAAATAAATAAATAAATAAATAAATAAATAAATAAATAAATAAATAAATAAATAAATAAATAAATAAATAAATAAATAAATAAATAAATAAATAAATAAATAAATAAATAAATAAATAAATAAATAAATAAATAAATAAATAAATAAATAAATAAATAAATAAATAAATAAATAAATTCGCACAGAATATCCACTGTCCAGCACAACAGTCTCTTTGGTGGTACTTTAGCTGCTGATTTTAAGACCCAGTTCTCCGCATAAAGTTGGCGGGCTGTTACTGCTGCCACGTAACTGCCTGTGTTACTCCGCCTTGAAACACCAGAAGCAGTTAAACACAGGATAATAATATTTCATTTGGTATTCACAATGGGACAAATTACTATCAATTCCGTATGGAAATCTATGCTTTTTTCAGAGTAAGATTGACGATGATAGGTGCACATGGTGCAGTATATATTTTATGTTTACGGAATGAATGAATGAATGAAAACTGGTATTTGGAATTAGCATAACAGAAACATGGACTGACTCGTTCATGTATAACTCTTAAAGTTTTACTTGTGATGGAAGTGTTCCTATTTTCAGAACAAAGTATGCCACAGGCACCGCACTTCAGTGAACAAGACAAGGTTGCAGTGATATGACTGTTTGGTAATTTGTCAGATGATGTTCTGTAATTCCATTCGTATATATTATTTGTACCTGTTGCTCATCGCATTATTCATACTTGTTCCGGACATCATTACGCACCCAATGAGTAACTTTCTCTTTTCCTTTTCTCTATTATTTTTTTTTTTTATTTTGGTGCCTATTTTCTTTCTCTCGAAGCCTTGCTTGAACTTTTTTTTTATTTATTGGGTAATATTTTTTTATATTCGTCACACACTTTTGGGCAGATTACATTGCTTATTTCAATTTTTCCCCACATGATGTAACAGGATAATGAACACAATAGGGGGGGGGGGGGGGGTGAGTACCCAAAGCCGATATAAGAAGAGTTTGACCACGATAGCTATCCAATCGACAAGACATTGTGATTAACATGGCCATGATGTATCGAGGGTATTATTAGATTTCAAACCAAACGGTAGCCGTTGATTAACACCCAGTTGTATTGTAATCATACATAACCATATTAAAATTAATTTGATGGACCGACGTGCATCGATGGAAAGGAAGTACTCATGCCAGCGATAAAATAGATTGTGTCCAGTTGTATGTGGCGTTTGAGTTTAATGGGATCCGAATAGATCTGCTGTGAAGGCAAAGGTTGGATTCATTGTGTCAATAATGTCTGGAGATGGCTATTTGCTCAGGCGTGCTATGTGCATTTACCGATGCTGGATTGTCTGGTGGTATGGACTGTCATGCAAGGATAATGCAAAGCAATATGCATCTTCCTTGATTTTATATATTAGGGACAAACGTGGTTTCACATAAAGTAAACGTTGAATGCCGTATATACATTTTGTGAACGTTTTCGCTCTGTTTCAATATGACGTCCGTTCCCTTCTTTTCTGGCAAGGACATCGTAGAAATAATAGTTTCTATTTATTACCATTAAGGTGTGTGATTTTTGTGTATGCCAGGAACTGATACAAATGGATGGAAATGGATTCTTACGGCAAGTATACATACTCTAAAAGTAGAAGATGCCACTAAAGCACACAGATGCTACTGTGTATTTTATTAAAGACATGTACGTTCAATTATGCGGAATAACATGTCCGTTTTTGTCTGGAATATGCTAGTTTTAAAGCTCTTGTTTCTCTGGGTGACTTTACAAGTAGAATCATCTCTTCCTATTGGTTATAATTGCAGTTAGTTCGCTGGTAATATTTTTATCTTTCTTCGGTCGAAAACTTACCAAAAGTATACTTGCATACGAGAAATATTGAAATGACAGTTTAGCATGGGAATATTGAGAGTGGTACAGTAATCAGTCCTTGATTGGGCATTTGTCGTGGCGTGACCTCTACTCCAATCATAAGATGGGGGTGGGGGTGGTGGGGCAGTTGTGTATCAACCAGATTAAACATGGCCACATGCCAAGCTCTACAATTAGGTTGCAAATGTGTGACAACAACCTGCATGGACCACTTTTGTGCACCAATTTTACAACAAAGCCAATGGACGTCTGATTTATGCGTGTGTTCAACTGAAATCTCTTTTACCTCGATGCGCAACTTCGTTTTGTTTCAGGTAACGAATTTGCGCTGAGTCAACCCCAGGTTCCCCCCCCCCACCCCCACCCCCCCCAAAAAAAAAAAAATTCATAGAGTTTCTTCGACACCATCCCCACATTAAATCTATTATGTCCTTCAGTTCCGCATAGGAAACATGAATTTGAAAGCAATGATCATCATCATCATCATCATCATCATCATCATCATCATCATCATCATCATCATCATCATCATCATCATCATCATCATCATCATCATCATCATCATCATAGTCGTCCTTGCCATTGTCATCGTCGTCGTCATCGTCATCATCATCAACACTTTAAAGTTATAAATTGTACATAATATATGCTAAACATATTCAGGCCAAATATTAAAATGCGTTTTTTTTAATCTCATCTCTCAAGAAACAACACCACGCGTGCGATAAATTTAGATAATTGCAATTAAAAAAAAAATAGCCGTCCAGTATATTTCAGCGAACAGATCTTATTTTTTTTCGTCAGCCAGATTGCAACAAGAGACTTTGTAATCATGTAATTAATCCCTCCGATGAATCTATATTCCATGACATTTCTATATTATCTTTCGTCCGTATTAATCTGCATCATCCTTTTCATATCCTGCTTCAAAAAATACGAAATCAAAAGCAGATGTATATACGGGGGGGGGGGGCTGTTAGTACATGGGTGTTATTAATTTGACAGACAGGCAGACGGACGGACAGACTGACAGCCAGAGAGGCGAACAGGAAAGTAATCATGTGGGTAGGTGGATGGGAATGTGGGTATGTAGGCATAGTTAGATAGACAGACAGACAGACAGACAGACAGACAGACAGACAGACAGACAGACAGATAGATAGATAGATAGATAGATAGATAGATAGATAGATAGATAGATAGATAGATAGATATATAGATAGATATATAGATAGATAGATAGATAGATAGATAGATAGATAGATAGACAGACGGATAGACAGACAGACAGACAGACCGACGAATGGATGGGTGGACGGACGGACGGACGTACAAACAGACAGACAGACAAATAGATAGATAGATAGATAGATAGATAGATAGATAGATAGATAGATAGATAGATAGATAGATAGATAGATAGATAGATAGATAGATAGATAGATAGATAGATAGATAGATAGATAGATAGATAGATAGATAGATAGGCAGGGATACTGGTATCTAGTTAGTTACTAGACAGGTAGGTAGGCAGGTAGACAGGCAGATAAGTTGGTTGGCTGGATGATTGGTTTGGTTGGTTGGTTGGTTGGTTGGTTGGCTGGGTGGTTGGTTTGTTGGTTGTTTGGTATGTAGGTGGGAAGGAAATAGAACAGTCACATGGCGTTTAAGAAATATGAAACACGCAAGTGGCTTAAAATGGACTGACCGACATATTCACTTTCAGGAACTGTCTTTCTTGTTTAACATTACTACCATTAATTAATACCATATATGTAAATATCTCACATTGGGAAATGCCCATTAAGAATATCATGTGATGCATAGTACATTGTGCCCTCGATGGAACTGTGTGTTATTTTGCATAAACTCTCTTGCTGCCCCCTCTTATTACACACACACACACACACACACACACACACACACACACACACACACACACACATATATATATATATATATATATATATATATATATATGGGCATAGTCATGATGTGGATTCATTCCTAGCTCCATGGTGTTCATGTTGGAAAATTCCGAATAGATTCACGCTATTGTGACGTACACATTAAAGCAGGCAGGTCTTTTTCGATTTCTATTGTTATAGTACATTAATGCTCCTATTCAACACGATTTGCCCACCAATCGTAGGGAAACTCAACACCTCTTGAATGAGAGCCCTTTGTGTATTCAATGACCCAGCAAAATGGACAACAGTCAGGTTCAACTTGAATGCACTAAATGATGCTAAATTGTCCTTCGTAATCGCCATATCTCATGTCGCAATTCAGCTTTGACAGATACAATAAAGCGTCCCGACTGCAGCTTGTGGACAGTCATTAACAACAGTCTTATGCGAACCTCCGTGTCTCGCCTTTATTTACTCTGTGCCTGTGTGTACATATTCTATCTTAAATAAATACACGTGCTCCTCACTGGCACCTTGGCCCCACCTCAAGTAGCTGCAATCATATACCCAGATTGTAAATGGTGCTAGTTGAGAGAAGACCCCCCACTTTCCTGCCACCGCGACACACCGAGAAAACCACCATGTCTGTACATTACGCTTGGAGGGGACGAAGGAATAAATCTGGTCAATTTCAAAACAAAAGACCACAATTGACTGATTAGAGATATCGGATTCAATTTTTAACCTCTAAAGAGCATTTTCCTTATTTGTCCCCTCAAAACTGTCCAAATATATGTGACACTTGCCCGTTTTGATGGTTTAATTCCATCACCCTTTTCCTGTGGAAAAAAAAAGAACTCGACGCAGTGATGACTCAGCCAGACCAGCATGTCTGCGGCATCGATAAGAAATGGATTTTACTTACCGGACCGCGAGGTAGATAACACCGCTAGTACGATAATCCACACTTTCATTTTGCCGCATCAAATCTTTGTAATATCCCTTAAGCCAAATTCACCAGTAGAATATCCGTTTCTCAAACATTTCCTCATATTTTGTATTTATCAACGCTATGTGGGCAGAAGCTGAAGGCTGGAGGAGTATACTCAATTCACAGCGATCCTACCTATCCGCGATCTTCATTTGCATTGAGTTCATACGCGGCCACATTATTTCCTGACCCCCGGGGTCGAGCTCAGCGTTCTGTCGGAAAAAGAGTTCGTTGCTATGACGACACAAATTTGCATAACTACGTTTATCTTTTGATTGTCTGAGTCAAGAGCTCAACCCAAGACAGATGGGAGTGAATTGATGTTCACCCATGCATTAAAGCGGAATGTAATTTCGAGCTAGCTGAACACATTGCGCGAGGCTCTGAGTCTGTTAGACTTTTTTGACATCGAGGTAACATGCAAAATTGTCATTCTCCGGAAGACAGCCCGCTCATTATGATCCATTGAGCAATGAATTGCGCATGCGTTGTTTGTAAATATGCCATCTTATTAAACAGGACAGGTGTATGATAATTAGGGCATTACACACATCTTTCAAACGTGCAGTAACAATACGAGTGTGGCGCTCCATACGGCGGGCACGCGCCTACCTCACGCTGGTGTTAGACACTACTGTTCCATGACAACTGTGTTCGTACGTTGTGGGAACCCCAGAGGTTGAATGATAAAATTTAATTCAAACGTATTCATTTAAACTGGATAACCTACCAGTACATAAAATACTAAAGTACAGGCTCTCCAGACAGAGACACACACAGTAACATAATACATACAAGACAGTTCAATCAATAATAAACAGTTCATATGTACCAAAAACAAAAAGGTTTAAGCACAATTTACATTCAAGCAGAACACAAAATTCCAGGTATCAGTTATAAATTTTTGGACGGCGTCGAAGCGTTCACTATTAAGGTTGGCAGAGAGATCCTTATTTTCATGCACGAGACAACACATGTCACTGTCTAGATGCATGATAAAAGTAGTTATACCTAAGATTATACCTGAGAGGGCTCCCCTAGTTATATTACAAACACCCTGTTCACAACGATCGCAGAAGCCAGACCTTGATGGTTTTATAAAGCAACAAAATAATAATAATAATAATAATAATAATAATAATAATAATAATAATAATAATAATAATAATAATAATAATAATAATAATTGAAACCAGAATAAACACACACACACACGCACACCAATATGTATATATATATGTACATATATATAATCAAACATATGTGTGGTTAGGGAGGGGAGAGAGAGAGAGAGAGAGAGAGAGAGAGAGAGAGAGAGAGAGAGAGAGAGAGAGAGAGAGAAGAGAGAGAGAGAGAGAGAGAAGAGAGAGAGAGAGAGAGAGAGAGAGAGAGAGAGAGAGAGAGAGAGAGAGAGAGAGAGAGGGGCAATGTATTTTATTATTTTGCTTCTTTTGTTTCCGTCTCGTTCACTTTCGTACATCGCAAAAAGACTGAGTGACAATAATCATATTTCATCATGTATTGAGCACACCTACTAACTCTGTGAATTTACTATCAAATGTAGACGCTGGTCAATCTACATTAAGTTTTTTTATATATATATATATATATATATATATATATACTATATTATATATATATATATATATATGCGTGTGTGTTGTGTGTGTGTGTGTGTATCGAAACATCGATGTGTTATAAAGTACTGATTTAATTTTAAATTGGAGAAGGCGTTTAATAAGTCTGGCAATTATAATTATTTTTCCAAACTAGTACTATTTCAAGTGGAGAAGTGAATCTATTTCTGTGTCTGTTATTTCTTTTTTTCTTCTTTTTGTTTGGTTGGGTGGGGTGTATCTGGTACTGTTACGCGATTGAGATAAAATTAAAAAAAACATATATATATATATATATATATATTATATATATTTATATTATATATATATATATATATATAATTATATATATACATGTATTCTTCTTATCATTCTTCTTCTTATTATGGTTAGTATCATCATCATCATCATCATCATCATCATCATCATCATTATTATTATTATTACTATTATTATTATTATTATTATTATTATTAAACTGTTAACAAAGACTAGTATATCTTCTTCTTATTATGGTTATTATTATCTTCTTCTTATTATGGTTATTATTATCAATCATCATCATCATTATTATTATTACTATTATTACTATTATTAATTATTATTATTATTATTATTATTATTATTATTATTATTATTATTATTATTATTATTATTATTATTAAACTGTTAACAAAGACTAGTATTATATATGGTACTCGCGCATTTATTCGTTTGGTTTTTTTTTTTTAAATTTATCTGAATCGCTTTACAGTACAAGTTACACGAATCTGGAGGTCTCCAAACAAACAAGCATACACAACACATTTACAGTACACACAGGGCAAAATAAAAGATTAAGATAATAGCTAAATGGTGTCCCTATACAGTAATCGTGAAATAATGCTATTAAAACGAACTCTGCATTTGTACCATATATATATATATATATATATATATATTATATATATATATATATATATGTGTGTGTGTGTGTGTGTGTGTGTGTGTGTGTGTTTAATACCCAGAACCGAATACAAAAAAAAGAATGAGAAAAAAAATAAATAAATAAAAAATAAAACAAAGTAAAATAAAGAAAGAAAACGAAAGAAAATACTCATCGCGGATCGCACCTCGTGGTCTGTTTTTCAGACTCCAGATTCCAAGAAGATTAAGGTACTTATACTCCTATATTATAGACCGTAGAAAATTAATGAAGCATTTAAATAACAGAATTATGTTGAAAAATAACAATCCCAGACAATGTAATCACTTGACACATGACCTGTTACCCTAGCTGTCCAATTGAGTATTGGTCAACAGAAGACAAGCTGGGATAAAAAGAAAATTAAACAAGACCAGCCGAGTGGTACCTGGTGCTGTAATTCAACGGATAGCATGCAGGAGTCTGCTACGCAAAATTCTGGGTTCACCATCCCGCTTCTTCTTCTTCTTCTTCTTCTCTTCTTCTTCTTCTTCTTCTTCTTCTTCTTCTTCTTCTTCTTCTTCTTCTTCTTCTTCTTCTCTTCTTCTTCTTCTTCTTCTTCTCTTCCTCTTCTCTTCTTCTCTTCTTCTTCTTCTTCTTCTTCTATCTTCTTCTTCTTCTTCTTCTTCTTCTTCTTCTTCTTCTTCTTCTTCTTCTTCTTCTTCTTCTTCTTCTTCTTCTCTTCGTTATGCAAAGTTGACAAAGTTATTTTAGTTCCACCCCGAAGTGCTGAGGTAACTGGCAGTTCAAAGGCTAATGGGGCTAATCATGTAAAATACCTCCGTTCCTGGGGGATGTATTGCAAACAATGATTCCGCCAGATGAGCTCTACGAACCTCCCCTCCCCCCCTCCAAAACAAAAAAACACACAAAAAAAAAAACAAAAACAAAAACAAAACAAAGCAAAAAAAAAAAAAAAAAAAACACACACACACACACACACACACACACGCACACACACGCACACACACACACACACACACACAAAAAGGAAATCGAGCTCGGAGGTGTAGAAGACCGGTAACTGTACTTTGATATGTCCACAGTAACGTGATGATGATGATGATGATGATGATGATGATGATGATGATGATGATGATGATGATGATGATGATGATGATTACGATGGTGATGACGACGACGATGATGATGATGACGACAACGACGACGACGCAGATGGTAGTGACTAATAGCACACCAAAGCAGCCCTTGAATCTTAATAATGATGTCGCATTCCTATAATTTTAATTCTCCCCCTTGAAGCTTTTTAATGCTGCTCTATTTATTGTCACCTGGTCTTTTTCTTCTTCCTCTTGGTTTCTTTAATGTTGAGAGTAAAAAGAATAGAGACTCGCAAGTTTTACCTGGATTTTCACGGAAGCCAAGCTTGTATTGAAGTCTGTCCATGGGACTGATATTGGTGCAAATTTCAACCTTATTGCGGGGAAGGGGATAGCCAGGACTCGAAGAAAACCACCGTGGATAGTCAGTCTGCTCGCAACTCTCTCCTCTTGCTCCACTACAAGAGAGTCGAAGTCAAGTGGCGGAGATAAACGCGTGCTGCCGCTCAGCTTACTGAATGATGATATTTTTCACCAAACCGAGGATTTATGCTTAGCTCTGTACACGCATTAGGACAAAAGTGAAAAGACACCTGAATGGGTGGACGTGTCTTGGCGACAAGCAAGTTTCATACAAAACGCATGAGCTTTTGAGTTCCTGACGCTGATTGGCTTTCTAATGCCAGCTTGGGCTACACATTGTACTCATCCTAATATAACTGCATATATTTTGATCACATATGAAGGTGACATTACGCTGAAAGATCTACAGCCAGCACCTTTGGATAACCTCTAATCACTTGTTCATATTTTTGGAAAGCCTGGTACTTAAACTACATGCTCCCAAAAACTCAGATGTGTGAACATGAAATTTATATGAGAAAATTGATTTCAAAACTTTTGTTTACACTGAAAAGTTTAAGCAGTGCTGGACACATGGCTTTGTTTGCATAGGCACGATAATGAACCATGTCATTGTTTGCACAGTCATTAGTCCATGACCCCAGGAAACCAATTGAGCCATTGACAAGGGTCACTCACAGGAAACCATTAGCCCTGGAGAGGAGAATGGGCCAGTTCAGACTAATCACTACCATTTTCTGATCTCTTTGAAATTCTCTATCTATGTAAAAAAAAAAAAAAAAAAAAAAAAAAAAAAAGCACAATCCACTTACTGGTCCCCAAACATGGAAAGGGGCATGTGAACCCACACCCAAACGAGCCAAGTGTGGTGTTTCCAAGTTAAAAGTCGAGATTTAAGCCACAAAATATACATGTTTTTAATTACAACATCACAGAGGTAAAACTGCAAGTTTCTTTAACACAATAATTGAAACACAGCACACAAGAAATGAGTACGTGTCATATTACAGACATAAGTACGTAAGAATTGGCAACTTTTTCTTTCAATGCGATTTTCTCGGAACTGCATGTTGCTCAACCCCTACAATTTGTGTCTCGCCTCACAAAGGTACGAATTGCCCCATCACATTTAAATCAACGGACGTTAAAAAAAAAAAAAAAAAAAAAGAAAGAAATGTCATA
>CAXHWN010001603.1:47500-60000 GCA_964020975.1 Hermodice carunculata | reverse complement strand
TAAAACAGACAGAATCTGTCCGACGAAATTGAATCTGATTCTGGAGTTGATGATGGGAATGACGATGAAAACCAAGACATACACGTTTCTGTTAAGTTTCCAAACAGCATTGCGGAAGAGTGCAGTACGTTTCTAGATCAGGTCCTATGTACATCATTGCGGCCAAAAAAACAAAACAAAACAAAACAAAAACCACACAAAAAACCACACACACAACACACACACACACACACACACACACACACACACACACCTATGTACATAACGGAGGTAAAGTCTATTCATGGTCTGGGACGTGGAGGGAAAATGGTCACTACAATTTTCAATCATGAAAGTCTAGCACTCAGCTACACAGAAGAACGTGGGTACCATGACCATGCATCTTTTGCGGCAAAGCATAACCAAACCATGCTGTTCTGCCTTCTAATTTCGACTCTGGGTAACTCACCTATGTTATCGATGACTGCAATCATTATGGTGTAAATGCATTAGAGCATGATGCAGTTACCATCTTGTCCCATATAAGCCATCTACTTCAAACTGTAAACCCCCAAAATATGATACTCAAGTCATACAGAGGCCAACAGTTTTAAACTATACACTTCCCCCTCAAGTGCTCTCAGATTTTTATAAATCAGCCTGTTGTACAGACATTCCTCCATCTTACACAAACCAGCAAAAGATGAGGCAGCACATCTGAACCATATCAGCTGGTCCCCTGCGCGTTTAGATACGTGGGCTGGTTGAAATGTTCTAAGCCTAAGTGAGATATCTCAATCGGATTGAAACAAACTTTAGACATAGGAACTGCAACTATAGTGTGATTAGTGTCTTTATACCAGAACGTCTTGAGAACCTACCTATTGAAATCACTAGAAATTGACAAAACTGGCTATAGGGCAGTCATCAAGTACCTGCAATTGAAAGGGCTAACTCCAACTCAGATACATGCCGACATCATCCTCACTTTAGGGAATGGTGCCTCTTCCTTTTTTAACTGGTAAGATGTGGGCTGAGTAGTTCAAGCTAGCAGAGGGTGCTTTTACAATGACGCGCGTCCAAGAAGGCCATGAACAGCAAGCATTTGCAAAAACATTACCTGGCTGCATGACGGGAGATGGTTGATCAACGGTTGACCACTCAACAGGCTGCTAGTGTTGTGGGCATCTCCCATGATCATTTTGAGCACATTATGCCCATGGAGGTGGGAATGATAAACATTTCTGCAGGATGGGTGCCAAACGTCTTGATAATGGATCAGAAACGTGTCAGATTCCTGGTGTCCCGTCATAATTTATACTGTTTTAAAGCAGATCGTGATGATTTTTTGGCCCCATTTGTAACCACGGATGAGACCTGGATTCATCACCTTGAACCAGAAACCAGAATTCAGGCTGAGCAATGGAGGCATCATGGATTACGACCCCCAAGAGCCAAATCAGTTCCTTCTGCTGGAATTGTCATGGTTTCAGTATTTTGGGATTCCAAGCGTATTTTGCTGATTGACTATCTTGAAAAAGCCAGGCTATCACTGGGAAATATTATGTGGACCTACAAAGAGAGTTAGGTCACGCTATCAAAAGTAAGCGACAGGGAACACTCACTAGGGAGTCCTGGTCCACAGAGACAATGCTCCTGTTCACAAACCTGTGATTGTCATGTCAGAGATCGATGACTGTGGCTTCAAACTCATTGACCATCTCCCTTATTCACCCGATTAAGTCCCGTCAGACTTCCACCTGTTTCCCAAAATGAGAAAGGAACTAGCCGGTATTATCCTAGTAATGATCACGTCATTCCCGCTGTGAATGACTTGTTTAGGGTGGCTGAAGGCTTGCAGCATTATTGGCAATAGTACGTAAATCTGGAAGAAGATTATACAGAAGAATAAATGAAAACCATCGAATTTGGATGGGTCTTTCACAGCTAGGCATAGAACTTTTCAGCCAGCCTAGTTACAAACAATGCCTTCATTGAGTGCAAGCAACTCAGTTTGGGCAGATGAAACATTCCTGTGATGAATAGAGCCTTCCTTTCAAGTCTTTTTTATCCTTTCACAATGTATTCTGCCATTAGAAACTGTGTGGACGTCTGTTCACATTTGTTTCAGACCGAAATTCCTATGTGTTGCGATGAAGGGCTGAACTGCATAGTGTGAAGAATGCAGTCAATGAACTTGAAGAATTTGTACCTCCAGTTCCAGTTATTGAATCGTTTCACACGGTTAAGGCTGTCCTGAAGTGCATCAGAAACAACATGCATCTCTTACGGCAGAGAGGCTATTTTTTCTATTTTTTTTCTGTTAGAAAAGCCGACATGCAAGGACTCAGCCCTGGAAAAGTGCACCTACCATGGAACTTAAGTCCCAATCCAGCACTCCCAGAGGTGTTTGTTTCAGTTTTGCATGCCAAAAGTACCTTTTCCTAAATTAAATGTTACGTCACTTATCACAACTTTTAATTCTACAGGTATTATCAGATATACAATCTGAAAAGGAAAACTGTGTGAAGACTTGACAATCAAAACAAGTGTTTTAGGAAAAGCGAACGTACAGATACAATTCAAAGGTAATTTGTCCAACTCTATTTATAAGAGACTGCTCATATCACAAAGAGTATATCTTTGTTCACACGCAAATCTACACTCCGACACATTTGTATTTACTGCAGTGCTTCTTTCGACCGTGCTATTCAGCAGGACACAAGATCACCCCCATATATATATATATATATATATATATATATATATATATATATATATATATATATATATATATATATATATATATATATATATATTTTGTGTGTGTGTGTGTGTGTGTGTGTGTGTGTGTGTGTGTGTGTGTGTGTGTGTGTGTGTACGTTCAGGGTTGAGACTGATGTCACACCTCACCTTCCATCTCAATGTTGGAATTTTGGGTGTAAAACATCTGCAATGGAAACCGAGTAAATTCTCTTAAACATTGCCGGTTATAACAGTTAACGCAGCAGTTATACTTTTTTTCCATCTCTGCAGAGACGGGATGGGAGTCTGCATTCTCATACTGTGCCAAGCAAATGAAGGAGGTCAATCACGAAACTGGCCAGCTTAACAAAGAATTCAGCTGTGTACTAAAGATTGAATTACATTATAAAAAAAAATGCTGAGGAAATAGAAAATAATGCGATGTAGTAATATAGACAATGACATATGTGTATTCGAAAAGAAGGCTTCTGATGTTGATTTGAGTGTTGTGAACCCACAGGACAAGAGGGATAAAACGCCTGTACAAAGCACAGTGGAAGACATAGCTTTATTTGAAAGTGTTTTAGACAAGCCACAGAAGAGAACGAGGGGGGGGGGGAGACTTCCTTTTATTGCTTACGTACATGAAAAGTGGTGTATCGTCTCATTAAGATATAGCTTTACATGTAATTGAAATGTAGTCTATCTAGCTTACTTTTTACCTGGACAAAGGTGTTTAACATGTCGACGCAACAAAGTTATACATACGAATGCACCTTTGCAGGCATGACGGTGGATTCTGGAGTGTAAATCTATGTGATCAGAGTATGAGCTGCAAACAAAAGCACCTGTTTATTCGCAACAGCAACAAACAGCAAAGTTGGCTGTGCCAATAATGCAAAGCTATACTGACGTTGCTGCAGAAACTACATTATGGGCTAATAAAGAGAATTTAAAAACGGAGACAAAAACTGAGGATGTAACTGAACAAAATCAGTTTGGTTATTATTTAATGATGTCTACAAGAATATAACCTCTGTGCTACTTGGATGTTTAAAAGAGTACACCTATGGAATAAAAATGGTTTTACTTGAATTTTTTTTTTGTCCAGTTGGAATTGAGAAGGGTAACAGTGAATTTAAATGAATACAATGAGTTTAATTTCCATGAAAAAAAAATGCACTTGAAGTAACCCAGCAACATATTCAATACTTAATTTTTGAAAATGAAGCACTTGCCACATTTTAGACATTTGCCGGGGGCATTAACGTTGTGTTGGATAGTCTCAATCATGGTTGTTTAATGCTTCTATGCTGTCCATTTCCCCTCCCACGTCTTGAACACATATATAGATGGGCGTGCAGTTAATAAAAATAAAAATTTTTACTTTCATGACTCCTATGTTATTACCACGTATAATTGATGCTAATATAGTAACAAGGCTATGAATTAATTATATTGAATTTAATTTATATGTGAGGCAAAATTGTGATGCTAATAAAAGACTTTGGGTAGTTCACTATTAGGCCTAGATTCTTGCAAATCGGGAGAAGTCGGACAGTGTCCAGGGACTGCCAAAATAATTACTGGCAGTAACTGGCACATATATTACACCGCAATAATTGTGTTTGACGATTTTTTTCCGACTAAAATTGCTTTCTACCAATTAGGTTTTTCGGCAAAGAAGAAATTCACCAATACATTTGTTTCAACTTTTGGTTTATTCGCGATGTGGAATTTAACAAAGTGTCCGCCAGTTAATAGGGCACTTGGTCGAAATCCAAAACGCAAAACATATATTGCCAAATGGTTGGTTTTTAACGAAAACGAATACGGTAGAAATAAAGCTACATGGTCAAATGATTATTATGTTGAGAAATATTTACAGTTGAATGGCAATTTTATCAAAATTGGATCGAATTTGTTGTCAAAAACAGCATCCGGCAATCGTAAAATGCAAATAAAAAACTGGTAGTGACATAGTACATTTAATTTCCAGAGTTTGCCTTCAATCGAAAAAAACCTAAAAGAAAAACCAAAAATAACTACACATCAATGCTGCTATATATCTTGCTCAAATTTTGCATTGTAATTATCTTGTAAAACGTTAAGAACCGACTTGATTTTGGTGTCACCATGACCTTATTTGAGCAAATGGCAGCTTTGTTAGATGTTCATGACGGCTCGGTGCCATGTTATCTCCAGAATTCGTCATGTATTATGCTCTAATTAAATTTTGATCGGTATATTTAATACAATATCTCAATTATGCATACCTTTACCTCCTGCACGTAAGTATGTATGCATGTAGTTAGTGTGTGCTTACCAGTATAAACACTTACTGTACACCATATCCAGTTACTTTGTTCTAAATTTATAAGTATAGGCCTCTGTAATTGGCTGATGCTACAAGATGGTGAGATCCTATTCATAATTTTTTGCCTGGGAGACCCTTTAGTCAAAGCTTTGCATTGAAGGTATCTTTAGTTCTACTTTGTAGTCAGACAGGAAGTACGTTTTCATACAGGTACCAAAGTATTTGGCTCAAATGAAGCATTCTTCACATCAGCTACGAAGATGCATATTTGTTGATGATAAGATAATACTTGAATACCTTTATAGAAGTGGAGGTCCTTTATTTTTACTGTTATCAGCATCGTGAACATTTAATAAAAACAGTCCTGAAAAGGTTCTTGAATGCAGTTGATAAAAAAAAAAAAAAAACACAAACACAGGACAATGTTAATTTTGATATATATATATATATATATATATATATATATATATATATATATATATATATATATATATGTATATATATATATGCATATATATTGTGCTACAGACGATGATAAAATCTACATACAGATCTACATATTCATAATAAAACAGTAAAAAGAATAGAAATTATGGCAGTGAAAATCCCATATATATTGGGTTTCAAATTCCATACTGAAATGACCAAATGCTTATGGTATTGTATGCCTATTATATTTTATCTGAAGAACGTCCCAATTGTGCAAAAGTAATCACAAGTGTGGATATAACCTTCTCCCAAGGAACTAAGACCTGACCACGGGACAAAATATGAAATTTCCCTGTACATGGATGTTCATAGCGAGCGGGTACTGTGAAATCAGGCAGATTATTGAGGCAACCTTGTTTGCCTTTGAATGTAACTCTACAAAATGTACAGACATAACAAAAAATTCATGCATTTAGAAACTAACATGTATGCTGAATACCGTAAAGGTGGGAATCCATGAGCCATATATGGATATAAAGTCACTGGTAGTGCAGTACTTTCCAAGTGGTGAGAAGGTCCATTATATCTGCACCAGAAAGAAGCTTGTTGTAATAAGGTACAGTGATACCTGATATTTAAGACCACCGCTATTGCATGCTAAAAGTGGTCACATACGGCAGGTGGTCCTACAATTGCAGGTAAATTACAAAGAAATAAGAGTCCAGTGTCTTCAAAGGGCGGTCTTCAAAACTAGTGCAGTCTCTCATGAGAAGTAGTTTTTAGTGCAGGTTCCACTCTACAACAAGAGCGCACACAGACTACATTTAAAGCTACAGTTTCAGTATCTGGACAAATGTTGTCTCCCAAAGGACTAGATACCTGATTTCCAAGACAAAACTAAGTCCCCTTTAAATGATAATTGTAGTAAACCTGGTGCACAAATTGAATTTGGCACTAAAACTCAAGTGCGTTTTTCAACCTGAGCGGTATGGAAAGCCTCTTTCATGCATTATCATTGAAGTAAGTATCTAAAGTTTGTATGGGAAATTACAGTTTCACAATTGTTTTCACAACATAAATACAAATGATCCTTTGCTTTCAAGTTTCAACAAAGTACACCAAATATTCTTGCAAGTGGCGAAAAATGTTCTCAAGAAACCCAGATTTGCAAACCAGTAATGCATCTCTTTACCCTGACTTCTTGACAAAATCGGTTCTCAAAGACACTTTTTTTAGGTTTTATGTGCTCATAATTGGTGAACTAGATTTCATTGGCGCACTTGCATCTATCTTCCTTGTAAAAAGGTGGAGTCGATTGCTTTAGTTTAAAACATGGAAACGCCAAGAGCATTAATATATATTGCACAAAAACAAACTGAGACCCACATAAAGGCAGCTTTTGAATGTATTTTATTCTGATGAAGGTTTACATTTCAAAGTTTGCATATATAGATATACCACCAGTACTGTTCGTTTCAATTTGGATGCCTATAATTGGATTTGGCCAGGGGAGCAATGAAATGTGCTTGTTACTAAATTCTACATATTTATTTTAAAAAGGTTTCGCCAATCTAGAAGCGCAGATGGCCAACCAAAAGAAATGGAATATGCACAATCTACTCTAGAAGAGCTAGCAAACATGATTATCCTGTTGTGGTTTAATGTCTTATAAAATCTTTAGGGAATCTATTGCCATTGGGTATATTGTCCCACCATTTGCTTGTATAAAAATTGAACCATAATTTCCCATCTTTCCTTGCATACAAAACTACATATCGAATATATCAAATGTATGAATGGTAGAGCAATTAATGGCTTGAATATAGATGTTTCATTTTTGGTCTTTGCGAGCTAAATATTCAAATTTTCCAAAAGTTAAAAAGTCTGTTTAGCACAAACAGTCCGCCAATTAAGCAAGTGAGAGCTTTAAAATAGACACGATCTAAGTCTGTTCTACAGCTGTTCTGAACTTGGTATCTGGAGCAAAGAACACAATATACATGACGAAGACAGGTCTTTGTGGGGATTCAAAACAACTTCCTAACAAAAATGTTGATGTCAAGTCATCCTCCAGAACTCTTATAGATCCATACACAATACATCTGTCCATTCCTAACATTCGGACAGCTCATATTTTTATTGTGGTCTGACATTGGGAAAAAAGATGATGATAAGAAGGTGTTTTATGTTAGTGGCCATACAAACTCCGAGACGGAATTTTATTTATCATAATTGAGGTAATATTTAATATATGAAATATGTCTCATTTTCTGTACGGTGCCTCAATACACTACCCACCTGATGCATGTATTGCTGTATTGCCTGTTAGCATATATAAATGGGGGAAAAGAGGTTTGTTTGCTTTTATTTTCTAGTTTTCGTTTTTCTTTAATTTTTACAGGTTTTGTTTCTTTATTTTTTTCTTTTCTTTTCTTTTGTTTCGTTTTGTTTGTTGTTTTGTGTTTGTTTTTTGTTTTGTTTTGTTTTGCTTTTTGTGCAGGGAAAAGGGAGGATAGATTCAATCGAAAAGGACACGTAAGATATGCACCAGACCCATGTTAAAGAACCACCTGCTATGATGCCAGATTTCAAAACGAAGTTCACTTTCATTGCAATGCATTGCTTTATTTATACTAGTCAATTTTGCCAAATCCAATTCCGATACCTGTGAAAGTTAAATGCCGTTGTCCTTAGACCAAAATAATGAACTGGTAGCCCCTTGATATGACATCCACCTACCCTTAAATAAAATATAATTGCAGGGACGGTATTTTTATTCCATGATAAGTTTAAACAAAGAACTGTTGCTGTGAAATTGGCAAGCAACAATAACCGTTCACAGATAATAAAACTTGGGACTTATTGGCCCTTGCAAACTCTTGAAATAAACATTTTAACTACCTAGCTATCCTAGGAAATTGAACTATAATATTCGAGTATGTTTATTAAGAATAGATTGTTTCTTTTTTTTGGGGGGGGGGGGTATGGTATTTGTTTCGTGTTTGTTTGTTCTTTCTTTCTTTTTTTTGTCTGTTTTTTTTTCTTTTTTTTTGATTTTACATGACACACTTTTGTATTGCTGGTGTATCCTTTACAATATCTGTCATGTCTACACTAAAGCCTTATGAATGATCTGTTGTGGTTTTTTTTCCAGTTAGATGTACCATTGCGAAACACAAGTGGAAACACTGAAACATCAAGGCATTTTTTCACCGATCATGCTCTCCTGTGTTTCATTAGGTTAAGCTATTCATATTTGGTATAGTCAATTATGAAATAGATAAGCTAAGGCAACATGAACACCAATAGACTCGAGAGAACAATTGGAGACATCTTGTGATGTTGAGTTGTAATTATCTGTTGCCTGAGGGCAAACTCAAGGTACATAATGGGATGAAAATATTACCATGCTGTATCAGGTACTGCTTATATCTCCACTTGTTGACCAAATGTTATAGCATTTATGTCACAATACAATGCACACAAGACACACACATACACATACACACACAGACACACACACACAGATGTGTATGTATGAATTTATATATATATATGTATGTATGTATGTATGTATGTATGTATGTATGTATGTGTGTGTGTGTTTATTTGTAATGAAATTTATTAAAGAACATTACATGAAATTAATCGCCCATATCTCTTGCTCTACCTATCTGTTTATCCGTCCGTTTGTCTGTCTGTCTGTCTGTCTCTCTCTCTTTCAGAGCAAATCAGAGGAGGTTTTCCACATTGCAGAAGTACACTTGCCCAAGAGCACATTTATTATTTTAATTTTGACCTGCTAGAATGAAATACATATTGGATTCCATTCATATACCATCTGTCAACTTATACCTTGGACAATAATCCGTAGAGACCCGCACTTAACATCAAAATCTCTATGTAGAGAAACTAATGTGAGAAAATGCTCTTTGAGAATTAATGACCCAAAGTAAATTTCCAATGTTCATTATTCAATCCTTGCTGAAAAGGATAAAGTATATTTTAGAAACCTGTATCTTTCCTTATACTTCAAATATGTCATGTGCTCTTTGTTAGAACTTTCATCCAAGAAAAAATTACTTGGGTGCATCAGTAGAACTGTATTTAAAAAAAATGTGTTACCCTGAAAGAAATAAGTTAGATGAAGATAGTTATAAATCATAGTCCTTAAAATGATTTTCCTTAAACACACCTAAATCTCCATATAAAGAGGGACCATCGTCTGCTTCTGACAAGTTTTCTCTTTTACTACATATTTTTGTATCGCTATTAAAATATTTTTCCTTCAATATGTCAATAGCATGATAACTATCACTGTTGCTTACAATCAGATTGTGGTGCTTCTGAGTGAAAATCGAATCTTCACACTGTATCAAAATTATTTTCATACTTTAGTTATTAACACCTAAGATGCATAATGCTACCGTTTATAGCATAAATCAAGATTATAAGTGCAAGCGCGTAAACAAACCCACGACATACATTTTGCAGACAAGGGATTTATTTTCTTCATAACAAATACATGTCCAAAACTATAATTGACAGACATTCAAGACGAAAATATGTAAGCTCTGTTAAATACTACAACAGTCAGGTAAAAACAAATTATTACGGATCTTATCCCCTTAGCATTGAGGGGATTTCTGACAACATAGGCACTCTCGTCTGTTTGAAAAAATCTTACTCCCCAAGAAGTCCATTTTACGTCCTTGTTCTTCTTTTTAATACAATCGTATCTATCAGGCTCAAGCTCGTTGCGTGGTAGTGTTCTGCACTACATCCTTGCTACGTAAGGAATGTGTTTTTCTCATTGTATTAGTTCCGCTATTTTAGCTATTCCCTTCTTGATCATGTCCACTATTCCCGCTGCTTCAATTTGTGCTGCTGTTGGCATACCACGGGAATCTGGACTACCTTCCAGAAAAGCAGACAGAAATCGACTGCCACTTAATGCAGGTCTCAT
The DNA here is from genome assembly GCA_964020975.1 of Hermodice carunculata. Taxonomy (NCBI): domain Eukaryota; kingdom Metazoa; phylum Annelida; class Polychaeta; order Eunicida; family Amphinomidae; genus Hermodice; species Hermodice carunculata. The sequence continues at coordinate 49,564 of CAXHWN010001603.1, read as the reverse complement.
ATGCTGTGTTACGGCTAAAGCCACCAATCCCGACAGGACCAAGAAGATCATCCACTGACGCATTATTAGTTCTAACTGTAACAAAATCATTTAACTAGACAAGATTCCATTGAGCACAAACATACAAACACACACACACACACTCACACATCTCTCTCTCTCTCTCTCTCTCTCTCTCTCTCTATATATATATATATATATATATATATATATATATATATATATATATATATATATATATATATGCAGCGACATGTATGGGCAACCTTTTCAAAAAACAATGTTATTCACTTGAGGCTTGTGGTGTAGTTTGATGATTCTTTTATATGTTTACTTTCAATATCCCATCATTTTACGAGGCCATGCATTGTGCATTTGAGCAAGACAAACAGAGTGAAAGAAGAGATAATAGAAATAAAAGTAGAAGACGAATGAAAAAGAGACCTTAGAGCTTGTTACATGTGTTTAAACCCTGACACACTATGGACAATCGCTGTTCATTATGAGTCGTTCACATCGGATTCTGGCTTGGAAACCATGAATATCTGGTATACGCCTGTGACCAGTAGGAATTAATTGCGCAGGTTTTGAGATTAAAAGCAATCAAGAACTTTATTGTGTTTTGCATATTAACAAACCGGACGTCTTTTAAAGGCAGAATTTATGAAGGTAAACTTAATCTAATAAAGGTTTACATCTCAAAGTTATCACATATAAATATACCATTTCCATTGTTAGTTTCAGTTTAAAATGCCTACTATCGGGTCCTATCATGGTAAACACAAAATGTGTTTGTCCCTACATTTTGTATATTCATTTCAAAATGCTTGCTGATCTAGTATCATAGATGACAAACCCGTATAGAAAGTAATTTCCATATCTCTTGTAGAAGACCTAAGCTCATCAGTATCAAAATGTATAACTTGTACTATATTGACCTGCTTTGAATATAAATTATATGATCTACGGTCTTTGGGGATTAAATATTTAAAATCATCCACCAAAGTCCTTTTTACCGCACAATTCATCAAATATCCAAATCACAAAATTGAACATGCAAGATCTAAGAGCAGATGCACTTACTTTGATATTTACAGCAAGGAACCTCTATATACACGTACAAGACAGGTCTTTGGGTGGTTTCACAACTGTCTAATGGCAATGTTCCTGTCAAGCCATCCAGCATAACATTTATACAACCATATCTAGCACGTGTAACCATTCAAAACATTTAGACAGCTCACATTTATATTGTGATCTGACACTGCAAGTGGGGGGGGGGGGGTGAGTATGTGTACGCATTCCAGGCCAGTTATCATACAACATCCCAGAGGCCATGTATTTATTTAAACCTGTATTAAGGTAATACGTAATGCATGAAATGGATGACTTATTTCGAAGAACGATACCTCAATACAAATTCCTAGGTAATTCCAGTGTTGGTAATTAGCATAGAGAGGGGAGGGAAATTAGATTGTTGTGCCAATAGGTAGGTGGGGGATGGGGGGCTATACAAACCCCTCAGACATCCACTTGACTCATGCCATTATCAGATGTTATGATGCCAGATCCCACGAAGAACCTCACTTTCATGGACGTGTTTTGTTTCATTTATAGCAGTTAATTTTGCCAAATCCTATTTTGATACCAGTGAATGACTAATACTGTTATCCTCAATTTTGTTTATAACCACTTAAAGTAGGAAGGTGACAACAAATTATTTTGTCATGCCTCGTTGCTATACGTTTGTGAAATCATCTGAAATAATGTTTAGCGTCACCTGATTATGTAAATCAATGCAAAACCATTGCCCTAGTAAATCGCCTGAAAGCGTTTTGACGTAAACTGTGGTGTACTTTATTGTTTTTGTTTCCATTTTTTGCAAATAAACATATTTTGAATCAAGACTATATGTGGGATTTTAAGATTGAGCCGTGTAACAAGTCAACCTCTTGCCTGGGCACCAGTGGGATGTATTTTGTTCAACCCATAGCAATGAAAGTTATATAACTAGGTGGCGATTTAATCACTAAATATAGATTATCACCACAATACTATTTCATT
>CAXHWN010001603.1:0-42500 GCA_964020975.1 Hermodice carunculata | reverse complement strand
TAGGATTAGGCAAAATTAACTGCTATAAATAAAACAAAACACGTCCATGAAAGTGAGGTTCTTCGTGGGATCTGGCATCATAACATCTGATAATGGCATGAGTCAAGTGGATGTCTGAGGGGTTCGTATAGCCCCCCATCCCCCACCTACCTATTGTCACAACAATCTAATTCCCCTCCCCTCAATATGCTAATTACCAACACTGGAATTACCTAGGAATTTGTATTGAGGTATCGTTCTGCGAAATAAGTCATCCATTTCATGCATTATGTATTACCTTAATACAGGTACAAATAAATACATGGCCTCTGGGATTTTGTATGATAATTGGCATGAAATACCTACACATACACACCCCCCCTCCCGCAGTGTCAGATCACAATATAAATGTTTTGAATGGTTACACGTGCCAGATGTGGATGTATAAATGTTATGCTGGATGGCTTGACAGGACCATTGCCGTTAGACAGTTGTGAAACTACCCTAAGACCTGTCTTGTACGTGTATATAGACGTTCCTGGCTGTAAATATCAAAGTAAGTGCATCTGCTCTTAGATCTTGTATGTTAAATTTTGTGATATGGATATTTGATGATTTGTGTGGTAAAAAGGACTTTGGTGGATGATTTTACATATTTAATCCCCAAAGACCATAGATCATATAATTTATATTCAAAGCAGGTCAATATAGTACAAGTTATACATTTTGATACTGGTGAGCTTAGGTCTTCTACAAGAGATATGGAAATTACTTTCTATACGGGTTTGTCATCTACCATACTAGATTAACAAGCATTTTGAAATGAATATAAAATTTGTAGGTACAAACACATTTTGCGTTTACCATGATAGGATTTAATAGCAGGCATTTTAAACTGAAACTAACAATGCAAATGCTATATCTATATGTCAAAACTTTGAAATGTAAACCTCTATTAGATTAAGTTTACCGTCATAAATTCTGCCTTTAAATGACGTTCCGTTGGTTAATATGCAAAACACAATAAAGTTCTTCATTGCTTTTCATCTTCAAACCTGCACAATTAATTCCTACTGGTCACAGGGATGACGTATACCAGATATTCATTGTTTCCAAGACAGAATCCGATATGAACGACTCATAATGAACAGAGATTGTCCATAGTGTGTCAGGGTTTATACACATCTAACAAGCTCTAAGGTCTCCTTTTCATTCGTCTTCTACTTCTATTTCTATTATGTCTTCTTTCACTCCGTTTGTCTTGCTCAAATGCACAATGCATGGCCTCGTGAAATGATGGAATATTGAAAGTAGACATATAAAAGAATCATTAATCTACACTACAAGCCTCAAGAGAATAACATTGTTTTTTGAAAAGGTTGCCCATACATGTCGCTGCATATATATGTATATATATATATATATATATATATATATATATATATATATATATATATATATATATATATATATATATATATATATATATGTGTGTGTGTGTGTGTGTGTGTGTGTGTGTGTGTGTTTGTGCTCAATGGAATCTTGTCTAGTTGAATGATTTTGTTACAGTTAGAACTAACAATGCGTCAGTGGATGATCTTCTTGGTCCTGTCGGGATTGGTGGCTTTAGCCGTAACACAGCATATGAGACCTGCATTAAGTGGCAGTCGATTTCTGTCTGCTTTTCTGGAAGGTAGTCCAGATTCCCGTGGTATGCCAACAGCAGCACAAATTGAAGCAGCGGGAATAGTGGACATGATTAAGAAGGGAATAGCTAAACTAGCGGAACTAATGCAATGAGAAAAACACATTCCTTACGTATCAAGGATGTAGTGCAGAACACTACCACGCAACCAGCTTGAGCCTGATAGATACAATTTTATTAAAAAAGAAGAACAAGGACGTAAAATTGACTTCTTAGGGAGTAAGATTTTCTCAAGCAGACAAGAGTGCCTATGTTGTCAGAAATCACCTTAATGCTAAGGGGATAAGAGGTGTAATAATTTGGTTTTACCTGACTGTTGTAGAGCTTACATATTTTCGTCTTGAATGTCTGTTAATTATAGTTTTGGACATGTATTTGTTATGAATAAAATAAATCCCTTGTCTGCAAAATGTATGTCCTGGGTTTGTTTTCGCGTTTGCACTTGTACGCTTGATTTATGTTGTAAACGGTAGTATTATGCATCTTAGGTGTTAATAACTAAAGTATGAAAATAATTTTCATACAATGTGAAGATTCGATTTTCACTCAGAAGCACCACAATCTGATTGTACGCAACAGTGATAGTTATCGTGCTATGGACATATTGAAGGAAAAATATTTTACTGGCGATACAAAAATATGTAGTAACAGAGAAATAGTACAGAAAAACATGATCCATATTCATTAATTCCAAACCCAACAATGACAGCAAAGAGATTCCAGACTTGCCAAAGTAACAACATTTCTCTTCCTATACCAACTTGTCAGAAGCAGACGATGGCCCCTCCTTATATGGAGATTTAGGTGTGTTTAAGGAAAATCATTTTAAGGACTATAATTTATAACTATCTTCATCTAACTTATTTCTTTCAGGGTGACACATTTTTTTGAAAATGCAGTTCTGCTGATGCACCCAAGTAATTTTTTTCTTGGATAAAAGTTCTCACAAAGAGCATATGACGCATTTAAAGTATAAGGAAAGGTGAAGGTTTCTAATCTATACTTTATCCTTGTCAGCAAGGGTGGAATAATGAACATTGCAGATTTAATTTGGGTCATTTTTTCTCAAAGAACATTTTTTCACATGAGTTTCTCTACATAGAGATCTTGTATTAAGTGCGGGGTCTCTACAGATTTTTGCACAAGGTATAAGTTGACATATGGTACATGAATGGAATCCAATATGTATTATATTCTAGCTGGTCAAAATTGAAATAATAAATGTGCTGTCGAGCAAGTGTACTTCTGCAATGTGGAAAACCTCCTCTTATTTTTCTCTCAGAGAGAGAGGGAGAGAGAGAGAGAGAGAGAGAAAGAGAGAGAGAGAGACAGACAGACAGACGGATAAACAGAGAGTAGAGCAACAGATATGCACAATTAATTTCATGTAATGTTCTTTAATAAATTTTATTACCAATAAACACACACACACATAATATATATATATATATATATATATATATATATATATATATATATATATATATATATATATATATACATATATCCGTACATACATACCTGTGTGTGTGTGTGTGTGTCTGTCTGTGTGTGTGTGTGTGTGTTTGTGTGTGTGTGTCTTGTGTGCATTGTATTGTGACAAAAATGCTATAACATTTGGTCGCCAAGTGGAGATACAAGCAGTCCCTGACACAGCATGGTAATATTTTCGTCCCATTCTGTATCTTGAGTTTGCCCTCAGGTAACAGATAATTACAACTCACCATCACAAGATGCCTCTAATTGTGCTCCCAAGTCTATTAGTGTTCATGTTACCTTTGCTTATCTTTTTCACAATTGACTATAACAAATATGTACAGCTCGACGTATTGAAACACAGGAGCGCATGATCGGTGAAAAATGGCCTTGATGATTTACTGTTTCCACTAGTGTTTCGCAATGGTACATCTAACTAGAAAAAAATCACAACAGATCATCCATAAGGCTTTAGTGTAGACATGACAGATATTGTAAAGCATACACCAGAAATACAATAGTGTGCCATGTAAAATCAAAGCAAAAAGCATAAAGAACAAGCAATCCACATAACACAAACAAAAAAACAAACAAGAAACAAATACCATACCCCCCCCCAAAAAAAACCCAATCTATTCTTAATAAACATACTCGAATATTATAGTTCAGTTCCCTAGGATAGCTACGCAGTTAAAATGTTTATTTCAAGAGTTTGCAGGGGCGAATAAGTCCCAAGTTTTATTTTCTGTGAACGGTTATTGTTGCTTTCCAATTTCACAGGAACAGTTCTTTGTTTAAACTTATCATGGAAAAAATACCGTCCCTGCAATTTAATTTTATTTAGGGGTAGGTGGATGTCATATCAAGGGGCTACCAGTTCATTATTTTGGTCTAAGGACAACGGCATTTAACTTTCACAGGTATCGGAATTGGATTTGGCAAAATTGACTAGTATAAATAAAGCAATACATTGCAATGAAAGTGAACTTCGTGATGAACTCTGGCATCATAGCAGGTGATTCTTTAACATGGGTCTACTGCATATCTTAAGTGTCCTTTTCGATTTAATCTATCCTCCCTTTTCCCTGCACAAAAAGCAAAACAAAACAAAACAAAAAACAAACACAAAACAACAAACAAAATGAAACATGACGAAAGAAAAGAAAAAAGAAAGAAACAAAACCTGTAAAAATTAAAGAAAAACGAAAACTAGAAAATGAAAACAAACAAACGTCTTTTCCCCCATTTATATATGCTAACAGGCAATACAGCAATACATGCATCAGGTGGGTAGTGTATTGAGGCACCGTACAGAAAAGAGACATATTTCCTATATTAACTATTACCCAAATTATGATAAACAAAATTCCTTCTCGGAGTTTGTATGGCCAATAATATAAAATACCTTCTTATCATCATCTTTTTTCCCAATGTCAGACCACAATAAAAATATGAGCTGTCCGAATGTAAGGAATGAACAGATGTATTTGGTATGGATCCATAAGAGTTCTGGAGGATGACTTGACATCAACATTTTTGTTAGGAAGTTGTTTTGAATCCCCACAAAGACCTGTCTTCGTCGCGTATATTGGCGTTCTTTGCTCCAGATACCAAGGTAAGAACAGTTGTAGAACACACTGAGATCGTGTCTATTTTAAAGCTCTCACTTGCTTAATTGGCAGACTGTTTGTGCTAAACAGACTTTTTAACGTTTGGATAATGTGAATATTTAGCTCTCAAAGACCAACAATGAAACATCTATGTTCAAAGCCATTAATTTCTTTACAATTCATACATTTGATATATTCGATATGTAGTTTTGTATGCAAGGAAAGATAGGAAATTATGGTTCAATTTTTATACAAGTAAATGGTGGGGCAATATACCCAATGACAATACATTCCCTAAAGATTTTATTATCAGACATTAAACCACATCAGGATAATCATGTTTGCTAGCTCTGCTAGAGTAGATTGTACATATTCCATTTCTTTTGGTTGGCCATCGGTGCTTCTAGATCGACAAAACCTTTTTAAAATAAATATATAAAATTTAGTGACAAGCACATTTCGTTGCTACCGTGGCCAAATCCAATTATAGGCATTTAAATTGAAACGAACAGTACAGGTGGCATATTCATATATGAAAATTTGAAATGTAAACCTTCATCAAAATAAAAATACATTCAAAAGCTCCCTTTATGTGGGTCTTAGTTTGTTTTTTGTGCAATATATATTAAAGCTTTTGGTGTTTTCATATTTTAAACTAAAGCAATCGACTCCACCTTTTCACAAGGAAGATAGATGCAAGTGCGCCAATGAAATCTAGTTGACCAATTATGAGCACATGAAAAACCTAAAGAAAGTGTCTTTGAGAGCCGATTTTGTCAAGAAGTCAGGGTAAAAAGTTGCATTTGCTGGTTTGCAAATCTGGGTTTCTTGGGAACATTTTTCGGCACTTGCAAGAATATTTGGTGTACTTTGGTGAAACTTGGAAGCAAAGGATCATTTGTATTTATTTTGTGAAAACAATTGTGAAACTATAAATTTCCATACAAACTTTAGATACTTACTTCAATGATAATGCATGAAAGAGGTTTTCCATACCATTCAAGTTGAAAAATGCACTTGAGTTTAAGTGTCAAATTGAATTTGTGCACCTAATTTACTACAATTATCATTTAAAGGGGACTTAGTTTTGTCTTGGGAATCACGTATCTAGTCCTTTGGGAGACAATATTTGTCCAGATACTGATACTGTAGCTATAAATGTAGTCTGTGTGTACTCTTGTTGTACAGTGGAACCTGCACTAAAAACTACTTCTCATGAGAGACTACACTAGTTTTTAAGACCGCCCTTTGAAGACACTGGGCTCTTATTTCTTTGTAATTTACCTGCAATTGTAGGACCGCCTGCCGTATGTGACCACTTTTAGCATGCAATAACGGCGGCTTCAATATCAGGTATCACTGTACCTTATTACAACAAGCTTCTTTCTGGTGCAGATAACATGGGCCTTCTCACCACTTGGAAAGTACTGCGCTACCAGTGACTTTATATCCATATATGGCTCATGGATTCCCACTTTTCCTGTATTCAGTATACGTGTTAGTTTCTAAATGGATGTATCTTTTGTTATGTCGGTACATTTTGTAGAGTTACATTCAAAGGCAAACAAGGTAGCCTCAATAATCTGCCTGATTTCACAGTACCCGCTCACTACGAACATCCATGTACAGGGGATTTTCATATATTGTCCTGTGGTCAGGTCTTAGTTCCTTGGGAGAAGGTTATATCCACAATTGTGATTACTTTTGCACCATTGGGACGTTCTTCAGATGAAATATAATAGGCATACAATGCCATAAGCATTTGCTCATTTAAGTATGGAATTTGAAACCCAATATATATGGGATTTTCACTCCCATAATTTTTATTTTTTTTTTGACGGTTATATTATGAATGTATAGATCTGTATGTAGATTTTATCATCGGCTGTAGCACAATATATATATGTATATATATATATATATATATATATATATATATATATATATATATATATATATATATATATATATATATATATATATATATATATATATATATGTTATCTGCAAACAATGCTTCAAAGAAGAGGACACACTAACTACACGCATACATACTTACGTGCAGGAGCTAAAAGTACGCAAAATTGAGATATTGTATAAAATATACTTATCGAAATTTAATTAGAGCATAAAACATGGACGAATTCTGGAGATATCATTGCACCGAGCCCTTATGAACATCTAATAAAGCTGCCATTTGCTCAAATTAGGTCACGATGACACCAAAATCAAGTGGGTTCTTAACGTCTTACAAGATAATTACAACGGAAAATTTGAGCAAGATATACAGCAGCATTTTGGAGATATCGCAGTAACGAGAACTAGTGAATATATATTTAGGCAGCCATTGACTCCAATTAGGTCATGGTGGCGGCAAAATCTTATCAGTTCATCTTGGCATGCTACATACGCAAATTGCAAAATTTGAGCTTAATACATTGGAGCATTGTCTGGATATTGCCTCCGCTTAAGTAGCTGGTTCTATTCATATTTTTAATTACAAATAAAGTTGCAAATATATCCCCCAAAACTATAGATACTATACCATATTATCCCTATAAAGTTCCCCGGACGCTTCCGGAAGTTTACAGCAAATTTGTCTCAATAACAGAGCTCTTTTGGCATAAAACTGGGTAGAAAACAGAATATTTTTGCTGAAAAGGTCTTAACTATGACTCTTTTCTAAGTCAGAACAGAAAGGGCGCTTAAGGGCAGAGGGGCAGCAAAAGGGCCCAAGACGCTAATCAAATGAAAATTTTCTTCTTTCGGCATTTTTAAAACTGCATACCTTCTTCAGTTCTGGCCTCCAATCAAATGTTTTCAACAATTTAGATTTAAGGTAGCGGAGGGGATTGAGCTATAACGGCAAAATCGTGACCCGACAGAAAATGAGTTTTTTCCATTCCCGAAAAGTTTGGCACTTTAACGTTCTTGTCACCAAACATGAATACTAAAAAAGCAAAATTTATGTGATAAAAAAGGGAAAAAACATGACCATGTTTTAGCTGGCTGCAGCATGAGCATGTCTGTTTACAAATGTATGCTAATTAGTCCGCCAAAGTTTGGATAGCAGTCGGCTGTTTTCCACAATCGAGGACCGTAGCAACGACAAGCGACCAACTGTGACATTTTGAGGTGCGCTGCTACCAATTCTTGTATAAACTGCTTGACAAGATTAGGACTGATTAATTGGTTTGTTGTGGTGATCAAATGGCCATATAGATAATTAAATCGATGGGCTCATGTTTTCCTTCTCAGAGTGTGATAAAAAAAAATAAAAATAAGGGACGATAAAAGGTGGCGATTGTCAAAACGGGACCTGGCGATGGACGTGAGCCTCAGTGTGTTTTCAAGAAGGCGATTTCAACCTATGCGTAAATCGTTACTCAGAATCATGGCATTGTATACATTATAAAGGCTTACAACCCTTTCTACAGTTTTGCCCTATCCAAGACCAATTTGCTTTTAATGTTTACTGGCAAAAAATACACATGACGATCGAGGAATCCTAACACTGGACCACTTGGCTATAAATATGCCGCAAAATATAAAAGCGGGGATTCGATTCAGCGCAAATAATTGTATCTGCCTTCAATAATTATATGTGCCTTTACCTGAATGTGAAACGGCGAATAGCATTAAATGTTAACCTTGAAGTAAATTTATATGAAGCACACGCCTCCACTAAAACTGGTATCGTCTGTAGCGCTGTCGCATTTTGTGGAACTGGAAGACTGGCACATTGCACATGCACGGACTTGCCCACTTCATACGGGGGTGTTTCGAAGTACACTGAGCGAGGGGACAGAAAAGAAAAAAGCTTTACAAATTTGACCATCAGGGGGATAAAATAATCAGATTACTATTAAATGACTGCGAAAAGCGACTCTGCACTCTGCTTTTAGCTGGTTGATCGGTCATATAAAATTATTTTGTCTCACTGTGCGCGGCATGTTCCGAATCCACTCGCCCGCACTCACCCATCAGGAAGTTTCGGTTTTGTGTCTCGATCAGTTTATTGCAGTTCAAGGGTGAGCCAACTATCTTTCAGTGGGCCAGTTATCTCCACAAAATAAAAAATATGTTACATGAGTGGCAAGGTTTCGAATGGCAATACGCGAGAAAAACATGGCGAAGTGAATGGCATTCTTTATCACAAGGAAGGCGCTAATATGTGGAGGAACCAATGAAATAGGCTTGGCGTATTCTATTGTGCTCCCGGTAACAACAAAAAAAAATAAAAAAAACAAACAAACAAAAAAACAAAAAACAAAAACAAAAAAAACGCACAAGCCAAGGCCACGAAGAACACGCTCCCTCACGATGCCCATCCTTTTCTCAATTTTGTGTGAATTGGAAACTTTCTTGACTGCCAGACAGACTCGCTCTGCGTAATTGTTAAACTGCGCTTGAAGTGCGTGTCGCCAGGTATGCAAACACAGTCCGTCTTGGCAGGCAAGAAAGTTTTACCCTTGCCCACGAAGTGTAACGTCATCACCTTACATCTGAGCGTGGTCTGGTGCATTAGGCCTATATTGACCTATGTAACCGTCAGGGTCTGATCAGAGACTACTTCAGCAAATCAATGGATTAGGTTATAGAGGCTCCAACCTAGGAGAGTACCAGAGAGGGAGAATCTCCCTCCCAGGGAGTTGCCCAGAGGGAAACCACGAGGTCGCAACGCCACCGAGCGGGGGGGAAGGTACGGGGGGGGGGGGGGCTGGCTGGGAACATTTTTCAAATTTCAAGTAAAAATGGTGCTTTCTGATGAATTCTGGGGAGTTAAATCTTAAAAAATAACAATAACTGCCAAGCTTGTGTATAGCATAGTGCCACATATATATATATTAACTGAAACCCCTCAGTGGGCGGGAGCTTTTTTGTAGCAAGCGGGAGGTCGGGAGAATTTTCAATTTCCCCTGAAAAGCGGGAGATCTCCCGCCGCCGGCGGGAGAGTTGGAGCCTCTGAAGTCTGGTTATTCAATCTAGCATTACAGTTTCTTCACCAATACAACGTTGAAACTAATGGATTCTCAACACATATATAACGTTCGCTTTTTTTTTTTTTTGTTTTTGTTTTTTTTTTTTTGTTTTTTGTTTTTTTTTTTTTGGTTTTTTTTTTTTTTTTTGTTTTTGTTTCTTCTTTGAAGTATAATTTATCCTGGGAGTTTTTCTTTATCAGTAACAGGACTATTGTCTTAAATGTTACGTCACGATCATCCATGTTGACCGCCTATCTAGCATTTATAAGCTACATTCAGAACGACATAGACCTCTCTCCGTCAAGACCAAGCAACCTCACTTTACAAAATGCCAAAAGCCAAGAAACAAAGCAAGACACATAGCCGTCAGCGCCAAGCTAAGCAGCAACGTGATCGTGGCATGTCGATTTTTCCAACTTTCTTTTCGGTAAGCTCGCAAGTGGTCCAAGACACTGAATGGCGTTCCATCCATGCCGTTAATAAAGCCATGTTGTTCTTTGATCCAATGTGATGAGAAGTGAGTGAGCAACTCCTGCCTACCGGGCAGCTTTCTGAGTGGAGCAAGCTGTGAAACTGCAACCCGTTTGTTCAAGCGGCGCCATATGCAAACAATGTTAGGGTCAAGGTGATGGCACCTTCGGGTCACGTGGCTAATCCGCTTTCGAATCCCCCTTTGAAGCTGTCCCTTTCGCGTGGAAACCCGGCTGACAAGCTTTCGAGTGTGGCTGCATTTGATGTCATTCGGGTAAATAACTGCTTTTTTAAGCCAATTAACATCATTGTATGTTGGAAACTATGCATCAAAGATGTTGATTGACCTTTCTTCGAAGTACTGAGACCAAAACGGGCCGAATTTGGAAAGCTGTTTTGTCATTATGGCCAACAATGTGCGAAAAAAGGGCCTCAAATCTTTCAACACCGATTTCTCGGAATGAAATTTTCTGCTTATGAATCAATTTTGTGGACAGCGTCAATAAAAAGCTAATTGATCGATCTGCTTCAAATAATCGTCTTTTGAAAGATAAATATATTATCTGGGGACCGTTTGTTTTGTTTTTCCGTCAGATGTCCCCTTCCGAGACTTTTGTAGCTCACAAAATGAAGTAACTGTTGATGTTTAAAATGACGATCAAAGAATTCGATAATTCTGTTATTTTGTATTTTATTTGTAAACAAAAAATATGGTTCCTGCATATTGGTCTATACTTTAATTTTACATAGGTAATACACTTTTGCATCGATTATTTTTAAAGAAATGCTGACAAAATGTCAAATCTGATACCCTCTTGTAAACGGGCGTATAAAACCCTTGAAAATTATCGTATCGATATGAAACTTCTTTCTAACAAATCTATATGTCTGAACAATGAATAAAATGTATGGTTTTGTGGGTGAAATGTGAAACATAGTTCATCTATGCAACGTCAAAGTCGCGGGACCGCTGCGCGCGGCTCAATCCCCTCCGCTACCTTAAGCATACAGAAATGTAGATTTCATCTCTAGTTTCTCGTCGGTTTGATAATGAAACTATTAAATAACTTAATTTGAAATGTGCCTGAATGTGCTTTGGCAACGTTTCAAATGTTGAGTCTGTAAATCTGAAAACTGAAACACGGATATACTTCCAAACTCTCTTTCTTTTCCCTGCATCAGGCAATCCCTGCATAGTGCCTGTCACAGGCTCATCAAATCAATATTCTACCAATTATTTGCAAAAAACAAAAGGTATGTTGTCATAGTTGTCTTTACTTTCATGAAGTTACGTCTATTTCTAAAGGCAATGCGTCACTGCATTTTTGCACTTGTATACTGGTAAGGCTTTACTTGAGATGGGCCTAGACTATTTGCGTGTGCCTGAGTAAAATTGAGTTGGCCTAGATTCATTAACATTGCCTTATGCTGCGTTGGATGCGTTGCAAAAATCTGGAATACGGGTAAATAAGAATCATGATAAAGTGCCAAAATACCAAACGTGAAACATGTTGTTCTTGAACAGGTAATTCTATCCGGAAAAGGCCAATCCGTTGTGTCTGCAATGTTTTCAAGATAGGCCTATGACAACTTTATAATGGCAGCTGCAGGAGATTTCAACTCCGGAACTTTGGGTCCATATCATCGTGTATCAGTGGGTTTTTCTCGCCAAACAATTTAGCTTAGTCATCCCTTGCATGTTCTCAGATAAATTTTAGGCTATCTGAAGCGTATTTTGCTTCCCAACTCCAGAAATCTATTTGATATGCCACAACAGATATGAGTACGACCATAATTAAAATGAGGTCAAAGGTCGAAAAATAGCAGCCCTTTTCTCGCCTGCCCAAAGCAAAGAACGTCACCACTACTAAGTGCTTGCCCAGGCATGTGAGATCTAAATAAGAATAAAAGCCTCAAAAGTCTTCTGAACACTTACATATATTACATATGGATCTATAAATGTAACGTCAGGTGACTAGACTGGACTACTGTTGCCAGAAAGCGACCTGCTGAAGGCAGGCAGCCAGTGTGTTTTGTCTGTATTGTGTGTATTAGATCTCCTCATATCACACAGACGATATATACCAGAAACGTACGCACATTTTTCCAAAGTTTCAAAACAATATCAACAGATTTCCATGATGTTCCAAACTTATGACAAAATTGTTTTTATAACATAGGTTCAATGAAAAAAAAAATGAAAAAAACAAACAAACAAACAAACAAACAAGGAAAAACAAAAAAAAAAACAAATAAACAAGGAAAAGAAAAAAAAAAACAACAAACAAATCTCAAGTGGAAAATCAACCCCAAATTTTGTGTGTGTCTAAAAGTTTTTTTTTTTCGTTTCAAATAACAAGTGCAAAGATGGCAAAGAGGCAATGGTTCTTAGGAGTTCTAATCTCTCTATTTGAAACAAGGAGAATTTATAATGGTTAGGAAAGAACATTCGCTAGTTAAAATGCGACAGTTTAAAAAGGGAAGAGTGTTGCAGCTTGTACAAACAACAGTGAAATAGTGCATGCCCAAACTTATAGTAAGACAAAATTAGTGCAAAGTGTCCTCAAGTTTTAGGAGAATGTCTTTATCATGTTTTATAAAGCACCATGAGGTCCTAAATGTACTGTCTTTGTAACTCTGAAATTAGTGGGAGGCCTCACAATGTTGAAGTTACAAATTTTATTTTTTGTTTGTTTATTTTATCTTTATTTATAGAAATTGACGAAGTCTTCTCTGAGATATAGCAATATGTGAGATTGCCATAGACATGCCTTAGGTTGCAACTCAAAAATGATCTTTCGCATTAGAATTGACATTAGACAGTGCCATTACCATATCCAAACCGTAGTCCTAACAAAACAAATCCAAGTCAAGGGATTTAAATTTTACTGAATTTAGACATTTGTTGCCTACTGTCATCATTTCATGCTTTTTATGCATAAAGATGTATTATGAATGATAATGACATCGATAATGAATGTATTTGAACATTATTTTAGAATTTCATGCTTGCAAACTTCTACATTCAGAGAGTGGACTTTCTTCAAGCGGCACTGCCGAACATGTCTTTGCATTCCATTTTGACAGACTCCTATGTTGAAAGAGTGAGATCTTGAACCCTAAAATTGTATACATCTTTCAGGGTACACGTTATCCACAAATTAAAAAAAATATACACTTACTTCTTACTTTGAAGCAAAATTTCAGAAAATGAAAGTCAAAAGAGCGTTTCTTGCCACGGAGATGGATAAAAAAGACACATTGGCTACTTTGGTTGTCCTCTATACAACACAACACAGAGGGAATCAAATCATCATTTTCCAATACACAATAAATTGAAACAAATCTAAAAAGCATCATTTCAGTGAAACATTATGAAATATATCAAATTCTAAATGTTACCAAAATAAGTCATTATAACCCTCAGACATGGGATGGGACTGGCGTCCGGCCCCAAAGAGGGTCTTAACCATTAAAATGGCAAAGCATCTTTCATGTCCATAATCATAAGATATTCATTGAATCATGTCTGTTACTTATTCCTGTACACAAAGCAGTGCATCTAATGAGAATACCATGGGTAATATAGATATTTGAACATTGTTTAAAATTTCGAGGCTGTAAATTTTGTTCCCGAACACTGGACTTTGCCTTCCATCCAGCCGACACCAGCAAAAATGCCAATTTTGTTCCAATCTAAAGGATCCAAAACCTGAAACGTTTAAAACTTGAAATTTCGAACATCTTTCCAACTCTCTCAGTTACCAATATATATATATATATATATATATATATATATATATATATATATATATATATATATATATATATATTTATATATATATATATATATATATATATATATATATATATATATATATATATGTATATATATATATTGCATACGTATATTTAGTGCAAAATGTTAAATCAGAGAACAGATACAGAAAACACCAAAACAAATACAAGATGTTCATGTGCACTTTGATTGCCATTTAAGGTCAACAATTTACATATCCGTCACCGCCCACCCAAATGCAGCGCATCTTTAAAAATGCATGAGGCCCACCTCCCCCCCCCCCCCCCCCCCCAAAAAAAAAAAAACACTAAGGTCCCCCGGCTGGAAACACATGCTTTTATTTAAGCACATGTATATTTCTGTTCTCTACCGGCCTGCACATAGGCATGATCATAAGAATGCTTTACATTTTTCACATAGGTTATCCCAGTAAAGTTCAAATGTATCTTTAAGAATAAATCTGTCAATCTTATGGATTTATCAAACAGTGCCATAACTTTTGTCTGCAAGTTACATGTTTAACTATTTCACTTTCCTGAAAAGAAGTTTTTTCTTGGAAGATTTCCAAACCATTACAACTTGTTTTATTATGTAGAGTAGCAACTGAACATATGTCAAGTCTGTGAACAACCAGATGCAGTTCACCAGAAAGTTTAAAATATGAATAATGTGTTGGTAATCTGCAAGTGTTTTAGAGTGTTTTTGTAGACAAACTTCGACATTGAAGCATGTATATGTTGTGTAAATAAATATCTTAAAATGTGATTTGGAAATAAAAAATGTGTCCGCTTTTAGTCACTGCATGAAGATAAGTGCAGATACAATAGTGTAAAGTGTTCCACAAAGAAAAAGCCCGTGCATATAAACAACTTCAAATCTTAGAGAAAAGAAAAATGCTGCCGTGTATCTACTGTTCTTACTGGTTTACAATAAAAAATAGCTAGTTTAATTCTATATGCAGGCCTATTTAGCACTGTTACGTCCATTTTTTTCTTTGTGTGAATGTGAAGAGGAGGTTGATTAAATCAATCGAGCCTGATTCAGGTGTTTTACTTTTAGAATATTTATAAAGCCTTAAAAGTCCAAAAAAGCTATATCAACCACAGACAAACCTTCAATCAATTTATATATATATATATATATATATATATATATATATATATATATATATATATATATATATATATATATATATATATATATATATTAATAGAAACATTTTGGGTTATAGGGAAAATACATCCTGTTTTTGTAAATATCTAAAATTTTAGATGTAGTTACCTTATGATTTCTTCAAGGCATAAGTTATAAATCATTTGCTTCTTTGGATCAGGATTAATTGAGCATACTATGTTTGTAATATCAAACTGAAATTTTGTTATTGGTACGCAAATTAAATGGATAATTATTGCACTGAAAAATATTGTTTCAGATCTCAAGCTTTTCAAATCTATATCACATGCATATATTTGAATCATTTGTCTTTTTTGTCTCATTGTTGACGGGAATTTCTGAATTGACTGTCATTATTATCCTTATCACCAAGAAACCCCAGCAGAAAAGCTACAAAACTAACTTCTTTTCACGAAAACAAGTTACAACCAAGCATAAGCCAGGGAAAACAGGCGCTGTAAACTCCCCCTAATTTCTGCCTACGTATAATAATACTTGCTTTGGAATTTTTTCTAAAGCTTTTAGGGAAGAAGGGAAGTATTCCACTGAATGTAAATTCACAGGAACACTAAATTGAATTGAAAAAAACAAAAAAAACAAAAAAACAAAAAATGTTTATTCCTGAAGAAAATTCATGGACATGTTGCACTGACTATAGCCACAAAGATATTTTATGTGGTCTGAATGTGAATGCATATTTCAAAGAGGTCGTCATCTGCTGTTTCACGGTCAGTTTTATTGTTCTTGTTTATCACTCACAAGAGTCCTATATAATCGGTCACCCTCTACAATCAGCATGAACAGTCGAGCGAGTTCGGATTATGATCCGCCATCATCTTAGCTAATATAAAGCCATAGGTCACCCTCTACAATCAGCATGAACAGTCGAGCGAGTTCGGATTATGATCCGCCATCATTTTAGCTAATATAAAGCCATAGGTGATCAAACATCACACTTACATAATCTCAACAAATATTGAAAACATTCTGGGATAGTATTATTCTGCTTCGAACAAAACGGAAATAATCAGAATGTGCGACAGGAGGCATTGCTCAACAGGGTCGCGCAAAATAACAAATTTGAAGAGCATGAACAAATCTTCTTTTTCTATTTTTTGTTTGGCAGATTCAGGCCCACGACCACAAGAGGAGTTTGGAAGACAAACAAACTATGCTTAAAAAAAAGCCCAAGAAAAGCTGTGGACAGTAGATGACAGATACCTCAATCTGTATTTTGAAGTGTCCTTTCTGAACAACGCTTGCTTGATGATGATGATGATGATGATGATGATGATGATGATGATGATGATGATGATGATGATGATGATAATGAAAACGTTATACTAGTTGACTGATTATATGAGTTATAAAACAGAGTCATAGACGATAAATCATACATAGGTCGCACAGGTCCTGAATCTGCCTCCTTAGGCATCAAATATAGTTCATACCAGAATGTCAATTTATCCCCCTCTTGTAACACTCCAATGGTGAGGTTTGTATTCATCCCTTTGTCCATAAGTAAAGATGGGAGTGTTGTGCAGTAAGGAGGTTTATACCCCTTGCCCAAATGAAAGTTCTTGATGGTATTAATCAGGCTTGTAACCATGGATGATGAAGTTTCATGAGGTCATGCATTCAATACCTCACTTAGGGAAAAGAAAAAAACTGCCAGAGTTTAGTTGATCCAAAGGGAGAAAGGAGTTTTTCTTTAAGACATGATGAGCTTTCATATGGCCTCATCATATTGTTCATCTCTATCCAAAGGAGTATCCAGGATGTCAATATTCAGTTCATCTTCAGGAGCATTTGGAGGTATTGATGTTCCCTCTGAATCCATGACCTGGGGTATGTAAACTGGCGTTGGTAATGTTGGTGCCAGCAGTGTAATGTCTCTGTCATGTGAAATTCATGTGTATTCTGGAATTGGAAGGTCCGCTGCAATTGTCGCAAATTTGAATAAGTATAAAACCATGGCAAAGGGTTCCTAAAAAATATTTGGTGGCTGTGGTGGTACCACCAGCTGTATATATAATAACTCGATATCTTCTAGTCAAATGGCTAAGTCAGAACTAATGCTGCTGGTCTAAAACATAGCCTGCTGCAATCAATCATGTTGTGGTGAAGAAGGCGGCAATAATTCCATATGGATATCTGATAGCCATTAAGCCGAAGGTATAGCAGCTGAAGTTAGAAAACTCAGTCCAGACAACAATGAGATAGACAACTTATTAATGGTGGTCTTGGGCAACAGGGTGCTGTTCCCCAGACAAGGAGGACTCGGTTGCTCCTTGCTCCATGGTGCGAGATTTTGTGATAAGCCTATGGATGCAGAAGAGGTAGTTTTCATATCTTTATCTGGCTCTGCCATCAACTTTTTTTTCCAATCGCTTCACCTCTGGTTGTTTTCTGTGGCTGAATTAGTGTTACTCAGCTTTGGCTTTAGATTTTTACATCTGATTCTGCTTGGTCTGCTGTCCACCCATAGTCAAACAATGTTGTGATCAAAAGGGCTGTTGTGGTTGCTTAAATAAATCCAGATCAGGTCCTAAGCCCACTGTAAGTGGAGCTCATAGTATTGAGCCTGTAACGATGATACACCATACATGCTCAGAAAGAATTAATATGGTTTTTAGTCTCTTTTGCAGTTTTTGTTGGTCTGGCTCCTAGGAATCACTTAGGGAAGTCCCAGCCAGAACGGTATGATGCCATAACAAAAGGACTGGCCTTTTCTTAAACCTATTTCTTGAATGTGTGCTCTGTATTGGCAATTTGTACCCAAAATAACAAATCTTGAATAATAGGCAGTTCCGGATTTTAATATTTCATTTGATAATCTTCCTCCTCTGAAGAATCAATTTAATCCCGTGTCAGTTCAGTTGGGCACCAATATGCTCTATTGTCTATGTGTGACTGCACAGTGGGGGGTTGAAAAACACTGGAGCTAGGTACCACCATGATCTAAATGTTTGGCTTCTCTTCTTTAACTGGAGATTGAAATATCTTAGAGGAAGCCTGCTTTTTCGGGGTGGGGGGTGGGTTCTGATTATCTACATTAATTTGGAGAAATGTTTGCTCAAAAGTACACCTTTAAATCCTCTTGACTTTAGTTTTTTTTTTGTAAATAAATTTGTTTCTAGAGGCAAAGTCCTGAAATTTACAAAAAATATATGACCAAATCTCAAAACGTGTGACAGAGATGTTTTATATTCCGTAGCTTCATTTTTTTCACTTCATTCTGTTATGGCATCATACTGGTCCGACTGCAACTTCCCTCAGGGATTTCTTCTGGCCACACCAACAACAAAAATTGTAACCGATAATTCGTTATCAAATGAAAAAATGTCACACTATGAGTGATTATTCCTCTGTAGCTGGATAGAGTCCAACATGGACTAGAAACCCCTCGAGTTACAACCTTGGTGTTAGCCTTTTTCGGCAGTATATTGTTGTTTTTATTTTTCACAAGAGGGTTACAATAAAATGTCATGTTGAAACCCAAATAACAACAGTATGATCCTATTCGGAGATGTACATATGGTTCTTACAAAAATAGGGGCATGGACAATGTTTCAACCCAGGGCTTGTCACACAATATTTTTATTTGTACAACGTGTTTTGAAGGATTCTCAACAAAAAAAAAAACATGCCATTTTCCAAAGAACTGCTCATCCCGGGTACTGGATCATTTGTTATGATTGACATGTTACAAAGCTAGCCATGCGACCACTCTAAATCCATTTGACCCTTTTTTCCCCCGTGAAATTCAAATGTTAGATAATTTCCAACGAAACATGACACTTTTTGAAAAAAAAGCAAAAATAAAAATAAAAATATTGTATTGACCTAACTAGGGTCAACCGGATTTTTAAAGATCAAAATGGCATCATTCTGGTCAATAAAACCACATCTCATGAAAATAAAAAAACACGGCGATGCAAAGTATATCTGTAAAGATCATGTCTGTATAAATTGTGGCGAGATGTTTGATTAACTAGGGCTTAATTTTAGCTAAGATAAGATGGATTATAATCCCAATCTGTAGAGGGAAGCCGGTTATATGCCACCCTGTGAGCAATAAACAAGTACCATAAAACTAACCCTGAGACAGCAGATAATAATAGCCTTGTAATATGCATTCACATTCAGACTAAATAAAGTGTGTTTAAGGCTATAGTAAGTGCAACAGGTCCATGAATTTTATTCAGGAATAAACATTTTTAGCTTGTTCATTGAAATCAGAGTTCCTGTAAATTGTAGTGAAACGAAATGCTCCCCTTCTGCTCAGAACACTTAAAAAAACAAACAAACTCCAAAGTAAGCCAGATTAAGCCTAGACCGGAGTGAGGGAAAGTTTACAGCACATTTTGCCCCTGGCTCATGCATGGTTGTTATTCCGAAACTTGTACTTTTTATTTTATTTTTATTGAAAAAAATAGCCCGTTACCTTCTCTACTCTAGTTTCTTGGTGAATAGATAATAGTGACGGCCAATTAAGCAATTACCGTAACAAATGAGGCAATACAAACAAATGATTCGAATATATGCATGTAACATAAATTTGAAAAAGCTTGAGATATGAAACAATATTTCTAAATGCAAAAGTTTCAGTTTAAGTTGCTTGCCAATAACAAAATACCAATTTGATGTTACAGACATAGTTTGCTCAAATACCCTTGTTCCAAAGGAGCAAATGATTTAGTATTTATGAATCAAAGAAAGCCAGTTGTCAAATTATCAATTCCATATAAGTTGGCATAAAAAAGACATTTACAAAAAAAAAAAAAAAATGATATGATATTTTCCTTTCACCAAGAATGCTTCTGTTACTATAGATTTTGATTGAACGTGTGAATATGGTTGATATAGTTTGCTTCACATTTCGAGCTTTAAAAATAACTTGAAATTTAAACACCTGGATCAAGCTAGATTCATCTGATTAACCTCCTCTTTATATTCACACAAAGAAAAAATGGAAGTTACATCGGCAAGGCGGCCTACATGTTGAATTGCTTTCATTTTTTTTTTTTTTATTTCATTTATTTTTTTTTTTTAGTCACACTGTATTTATTTGTCATTCCATACATAGAAACACTTACAGCAAAGGGTTCGAGCAATTGTATTGACAAGTAAAAATAGTTGTAGAATTAAAATGATTTTGTTATATTTTTAATCACAATACATACCCTTTCTGGAAACATACATTGAAAGTAGCAGAACTAATTAATGCCAAGGATTACATTAAATTGAATCAAATGGATTTTCATCTTGCTACCTTGCATTTGTCAAACACAGAATATTAAATGAGGCATCATCAATCAATATAAATTCGGCCTACATAGATCATGATTTGCATGATTACTTTTATTTATTTTTCTATCAAAATTCATTCATGTGTCATTCACAGAAATAGCAAAGGTAGGAAGGAAAATGAATAAAAACTTAGCCTACATTTTGAAGTAAAAATGCCCGTGAACAAAAATTTGGATACATTATTTTCGGCTGAATCACATCACAAACAGGAACAAGTGCCTTGAACCCTAGGTAAACATTTCTGATTTATAGATAGTGATTGTCAGAAGAGTTAAGCCAGATGGAGAAGAGTTAAGCCAGATGGATGTCAGGTGCAACCTGTTCAAAAAGTCTAATTTTGGTGACTGGACATTCCTTTTAGTTGAGTCATCATAGAGCATCCTGTTCCCAGAACATGAAAATGTGTTTGCATGAGGTGGAGATGATATAATTGTCGGCAATTATATGCTAAAAATCTGTTAGCATGGCTTTAAATATCTTTGAAATACATGTACGTATTGTTATGCATGTTTTAGTACTATATTCATGCCAATCTTTATATTTAATAGGAATTTCGTTGGAATTTGCAAAGCCTTGCGGTGTAATGAAATTTGGGAATTCCATCTATAAAAAGTAAAATAGTTACCAATTCTGTGACTTCAGTTGTCAAATTATCAGATACACGACAGCATTTTCTATTTCTGTTAGGTGTGAAGTTGTTGGTGTGCACATGTTTTATTTTTGTGGAACACTTTACACTATTATGTGTGCACTTATTTTCATACATGGGCTAAAAGGTGACATTTTTTTTTTTCATTTTTCCAAATCACATCAAAAAGCACTCATTTACAAAGCATACACATGCTCTAATGTTAACTTTGTCTACTGACACACTTAAAACATTTCCAGATTAATGACACATTTTGCATGTTTTCAACTTTCTGGTGACCTGCATCTGGTTGTTCAGAGACTTGACATATGTCCAGTTTTTACTTTAAACATTAAAACAAGTTGTATTCATTAAAAAATCTTCATAGAAATGTTGTGAGGAAAGTGAAGTAGTTAATTATGTAACATGCAAATAAAAGTATGGGCATTGTTTGATAGATTTATAGGAAGGATAGATTTACTGTTAAAGAAAAATTTTTACTTGCATATAAATTACTAGGATAAGCTTTGTTTATAAAATAGAAAAAAATAAGGTTATATTATTCTTATCAACATGCCTATGTGCATGCCGGTAGAGAACAGAAAAATGCATGTGCATAAATACCAGTGTGTGTATCCAGTCAGGGAACCTTTGTGTTTCTTGGGGGAGGTGGGTCTCATGGATTTTTAATGATGTGCTGCGTTCTGGAGGGGGGGGGGGGGGGAGGTGCTGATGGAGATGTAAACTGTTGACATTAAATGACAATCAGAGAGGAAAAATGAGCATTTGGCATTTATTTTAGTGTTTACTTTATCTTTCTCACTGATTTAACATATCACACCTGTGTTTTCATGCTAAATATTAGAAGAAAATCTGAGTTCATTCTGGGAAACGTTGAAGTTAAATGGTAATCGGATATCTTTACACCACATGGACAAAATGGGTAAGCTGCCACAATGCGGGTGGATTCTTCTCAAAATGGTGCATTATAAAACAACGATTGGCTGACTTTCTTACATACAACCAAGAATTAGTGTGTACATTCCTTAAGGAAAAGTCTTAAAGCAATTTAGTGTTGAGTGACATGGCTGGACAACATTGCTGTATCGATTTTCAAAGTGTGTAATTTTGTACGAAATAAACGTATGGATGTATAAATCTAAATTTATTGGTAACTGACATAGTTTGAAAGATATTCGAAATTTCAAGTTTCAACTTAAAAAACTTTTCAGGTTATAGATCCTTTAGATTGGAACAAAATAGGCATTTTCGCTGAATGGAAGGCAAAGTTCAGGCTTTGGGAACCCAACTTTACACCCTTAAAATTTCAAAACAATGTTCAAATATTTTCTTTACCCATGGTATTCTAATTAAGTGCACTGCTTTATCTATATAAATAAGTAACAGGTAATATGAAAGATGCTTTTACATTTTAATGGCAAAAGACCCTTTCTGGGGCAGCACGCCAGTCCCATGCCATGTCTGAGGGTTATGGTGACATATTTTGATAACATTTAGTATTTCATGTATTTTATACATTTTCCGCTGAGATGATGCTTTTAACATTTATTTCCATTTATTGTATATTGGAACATGATGATTTCGTTCCCTTGAGGAATTGATATAAGGAGATTTAATGCACAGAATAAAGACAAAAAGACATTGACTGCGTGGCTTCGGCAGGTCCCTTTAGGGCAGAAAACAATAGTCCAGACCGCTCACCTAACATTACATTTACAGATCCATATGTAATGTATGTAATTGTTTAGAAGACTTTTGAGGCTTTTATTCTTATTTAGATCTGCCACGCCTGAAGAATCGCTCCATAGTGTCCAAGCTCTTTGTTGTGGGGAGGCGAGAAAAGGGCGGCTATGTTTCGCCTTTTGACCTGATTTCAATTGTGGCTGCAATCATATCTGTGGTAAATCATGTTGCGGCATATCAAACTGCTGTATGGGGTTGGGAAGCACAATATGCATCAGATAGGTTCCATATTATCTTAGAACATCCAAGGGATAACTTAGCTAAATTGTTTGTCGAGGCAAACCCACTGATACACGCTGCTATGAACCCTTGTTCGGCGAGTTGAAATCTCCTGCTGCTACCATTATAAAGGCTTCACAGGCCTAGCTTCAAAAAATTACACAATAGTTTGGTCTTTTGCAGGTAAAATCGCCTGTTCAACAACAACATGTTTCATATTTGCAAATTTTGTATTTTATCATGATTTTCATTTTCCACATCACCGATTTTGTTTGCAGGGTATCCATCGCACTACAAGGCAATAGTAATGGATATAGGCCTACTCAATTCGACCCAGGAAAACGGAAGTAGTCTAGTCCCATCTCCTGCAAAGACTAAACAGTAAACAAGTGCAAAAAGTACTTGTACATATTGCGTTCATAAACAAATGTAGTTTCACTAAAGTAAAAAGGACTACTAACACTGCATATTATTTTTCTTGATTTTTCTAGAGATAATAGGTAGAATATGGAAATTGATGAACCTTTGACAGGCAGTGTGCAGGGATTGCCTGATGGGGGAAAGAAAGAGTTTTTGGAAGTATATTCGTCCTTCAGTTTTCAGATTTACAGTCAAAGCATATGAAACGTGGACATAGTACATTCAAGCACATTTCAAACTAACTTATTTAACAGTTTCATTATCGAATGGAAAAGAAACTAGGGATGAAATTTTTAATTGATTACCATATTTCCCCATTTCGGTGCCCTTGCCTCCACACGCACACCTCACTGTTGGCGCTAAGAAAAGAGTCCTGGTTGAGCCCTTTTTAGTGAAAAAAAAAATCTTTTCTACCCTGCTGTTTAGAATAAATAATAAATAATTAAAAAAAACAACCCTCCACTGTTATAGAGACATGTCTGCTGTATAATTCGGTAAGCGTCAGGGAAACTTATGAGGGATAATATGATAGAGGATCAATTAATGTTGGCGATGAATCTGACACTTGGGATAATTGAAAATATGAAGAGAACTAGCTACTTAAGCTGATCGGTTTTAACTACTCTTACCATGAGGAATGTTTATTATTAACCATATATGAAAACAGAGTTTCATCATATATACCCTTCCGAGCTTATTGACTTTTCAATCCATCTTTATATACATGCAATGAAGCAGAAGATAATAGATTAACTCAACCTTATTAATATTTGGGCCATCTAGTACACGTTTACAGAAATATTTGACGGATTTGTACTCTGCATTGCTCCAAGAGTCCCCATAATTCCGTTGTGCCACGAGGAACTAGATGCTGAAGAAAAAACCTTGTTGAAAACGCATGTCATTTAGTAGAGAATTGGCATTGATCCTCACCCTTCAAGCCAACCAAAACTGCATAGACAGAGTAAACTGTCTTCTCTTTTCATGACTTGAATCTGAGGAATCATAGGGTTGCAACATCGGGTCACAGCATTACAAAAAGTGCATGAACATGCTGATTCACAGGAGCGCATAATTGTTTCAGCAAAATATTCTAGATAGTTTGTCTCTTTTTGGCTTCATGTTATTAAGGATAAAATGTGCTGTGTAAATACTCCAATTGGCTACTTTATGCCATATTTCAAAAATTGGCACTTACTCATCTTGGAACTCATCATTGCCCATGGCATATTATAACATTTAGGCCAAAATTTGTAAAAAGGCATAGGGTGATTACAGCACAAAGAAACCTGTTTTGAGAGACCACCCCTAATGGCAGATAAAAAGTGGTCAAATATGCCAGGTGGTCATTCAATAGAAGTCCAAAAAAATAGATAAGATAGCAAAAGGCCAGGTGAATATGCTCTGAAAAGGGAAGTAGTTCATCACAGTAGTCTAATAAAAACAAGTTTCACTACACACACAGTCACACAGACAAGCACGTATATAGAGACACACATGTATATATATATATATGTATATATATATATATATATATATATATATATATATATATATATATATTATATAATATATATATATAATAAATATGCATGTATACATAAATTCATACATTCATACATACATTCATACATACATACATACATACATACATCCATACACACACACACATATATATATATATATATATATATATATATATATATACATATGTACATACGTACATACATACATACATACATACATACATAATGTGGATACTCTAGTCCACGTCTTATAGTGCTGTCCTAAATACTCCAGAAATTCAGGAGATTAGCGTCATGTGCAGTGCAGGGATGGGGTTGGGGTGGAAACAAAATTGCCATATTCAGTACAGAAAGGAGTGGACCTTGTACGAAAAGCATTCCTGTCTTTATGGAGGCATTATAAAACAGTGGCCCCTGTAAAAGTTTTCATTTTGTTTGTGTTAAAAGATGATAAAGAAACCTGAATATATATAAAGTGACATTCATTTATGCATACATTACTTTTAAAACTAGAAAACTTTTCTGACATCGGCTTTACGTTTCATCTTCCAAAAGATAAAATATGATATGAGAAATCACTAAACAAGTCAACAACATGAACAGATGTGGTAGACATCAGTCATATAAAACCTTTTAGGTATTTTATTAACTCGTTTTTGTTATTCTGCAGTTTCATCCTGTTCAATTTTAAATAGACATTTGTGTGCACACATTTTATTCCTGATCCAATCAAATGAAAGCTAACATATATGACTTATGAAACACTGCAGCTTTATAATGTTATACTATAAACATTAAAGTAAACCTTGAAATAGATTTTAAGGATCAGCCCCATGAAGGGGAACCCTTTTTATGTTTTGTAGATGTCATTCACTCCGGATGACTGTCCATCTAGACTTGCACATTCTCGTTAGCCCAATATCTACACAATACCTTTATGCATTCTTCTCACATTTGGCAATATACTTAACTTATCAGCAAGATGAACTTTCATTTGACCATGACATAATTTGAGCAAAGTGGCAGCCTAATTACATGCTAGTTAAGGCTCATTACAGCAATATCCCCACAATGTTCCAATGTGTTTTCCTCAAATGTGTCAATTTGCTTATCAAGCATGCCCAAATGAACTGATTAAATATTGGTGTCACCATAACCTAATTTGCGTAAATGGCTGCCTAAATGTATGTTCACCAGGGATCGTAACCGGGATATCTTGAGAATAATTCCATATATCTTGCTCAAATTTTAAATTATGTTTATCTTACATAATATTAAGAACTGATGAGATTTTGGCATCACCATTACCTAATTTGAGCAAATGGCAGCTTAACTTGATCTTCGATTGGACTCGTTATCATGATATCTCCAGAATGCGTCCATGTATTATGCTCCAATTAAAGTACCATAAGCATAATTAGTACAATATCTCAATTATGCATACATTCATCTCCTGCAAGAATGTATGTGTGCATGTAATTAGTGTGTGCTAGTTAATAAAAGACATTTGCTGTAAACCCCATGCAGTCACTTTCGACTAAAATTTATCAGTATAGGCCTCTCTAATTGCCTGATGCAGCAAGATAGTGCCATACAGTTACTTTGGACTAAATTTGTCAGTTTAGGATGTTCTAAGTGGCTGATGCTGCACAATGGTGACATCCTATCGATAATTTTTTCCTGACAGAACCTTCCGTCAATGCTTTATCTTGAACGTATGTCTAGCCTTTCTTTGTCCTCAGACAGTCAAGTCAAAACATTTTAGGGTTTTTGACATCACTGAATCATGCCTTCTTTACTTGGAACATGATATTAACAGGATTTGACTGGGTGTTTCTGGTTTTAGGCAGATCGAACTGCTGCATGGATGTTTTTCAAGGGATTTTCCACTGTGTCTGACTCATACCTGTGTATAAAAGGAGGTACATTTGCCATGCTAGGCAGAGTTTGTTCTCTCAACTATAATGGAGGACATCTGAAGGAAGAGCTTGTTCTCTCAGCTATATCAGAGTGGGAACCAAAGAGCCTAAGCAGATTGGAGATCAAACCTGGAAGTTGTTTTTGCGGACCAGTCTATCCTTGTGTAATACTACCTGGTCAACTACACGCAGTCAGATAAAACACTATCATCAGGCCGGGTGATTTACGTAATCAGTGAGCTTGGCAGGATTCTCGCCTTGCACTGCTGATCTTCTGATGGCTCAAGCACAGCTGAACTACATAGTGTTGAGTAGTTCGGATGAAGAAGATAGTATATGCTACATCATAGATATACAAGATGATACGATAGACGGGCATGAACATACACCTGGACCTACACCTCCACCAACTTCAGCAACAGAACCCAGTACCTCTGACCAAACCACACAGACCAGACAAGTGACCTGTGATATGCAAATAACTGAATCAGCGGTAGCAGCAAGAAACCGTTGGCTAGCTGAACTGAGAGATGAAGACAGTTGAGAGAAGAGAAACGGGACATCATAAGGCAAGTCCATAGACTAAAAGGGAAGTTGGCAAGATTACAGTTACAATAGATGAGAGAACAGAATCTGTTGGACTCACATCTGGATAGAATTAGACAGTTGGAGACACAATTGAAACATAAATTCGGACCAGTTTACAATTATTTTGGAGGGCATCGCCAAGATGATCCAAGACCTAAATCAAGGAATGGGGACACGTCACTCTGATTACAAAATAATGGAGAAGCTCAAATCCATAATTAAGACCCTACAAAAGTGTGAAGGACAAGTAGCGGCGAACATAAGGGAATGGCTGGATGAGGTGGACATGAGTATCCCTTATCTACCGGACATTCCCGAAGCCGTGATCAATGTTATCATTAAGTCTGTCCCCGGATCTTTGAAAAAGGAAGTGGAGTGATATTTGGATCTGCAACCCGCTCCACTCCATGGGATGATTTGAAAGCACATATCTGGAATTCATTTCTTTTGGCACATGAAGATGAACAATTGAAAAATGAACTGGACAAAATTGAACAGTCTGAATACGAAAATGTTGGACACTTTAATCAGAAATTTAGAGAGGCTGCACATCGTACCTATCCTTGAAATAGGAGTGCTGACGCTGAACGGACAACTTTCAGAGCCTACACAAAAGCTCTGAACAATGCTGAATTAGCAAAGAAGTTAATTGTTGAATCAAGACCATGGACCCTGAAAGATGCTATGAAATACACAGAAAAACAAGAGGCTGGTTTGGAGATGTTCCAAGGACTGGAAAGTAAAAGGACTGAGGAACCTATGGAGATAGGAGGACTGGAGAACAATATGAAGGAAGTATTGAAACTACTGGAGGTCACAGCTAAAACCCAACAGAGGTTAGTGTTACCTTGCTACATCGAAGACTTTTTGACAAGTTGTGTCACTGTATTGGACATTCAAAACTTCTTCAGCCATGCTCATTCATTGTTAGTGTTTCTGGAGAAAAAAAAAATGTTTTGGGATAAACAGAGGTCAAATTGACAATGCTACTGTTCCCGAAGTTATGATTGTAAAAGGAATTTCTCATGACATGATTTTGGGTAATGATCTTTTGGGCAAAAGACAGGGCATTGCAAACTATCCAAAACAAACATTGGCATGGTTTAAGAAGGATTGGCTGTTAACAACTAAGAATAGATGTGGTATTAATGCTGTAATCAAACATGTCCAAAAAAAAAAAAAAAAAAAAAATTCAACTGTAGTAGAAACAGACAGATATACAGGACATACTGCCATTGATTATGTATTGAAGAAATGTAGAGATGTATTTAGTGATAAGATGGGCCCACATTAATATGGTGACTTAGTCCCTGTGGTTATAGATATTCAAGGACACTCTTCTAAAGCAAAGGGCATATAGAACTCCTTTGTCAAAAAGGAAGATTATAGAAGAGGAAGTGGAAAAAATGTAGGAAGATGGCATTATTCAACCAAGTTCAAGTCCATGGGCTTCACCAGTGACCTTGGTACCAAAATCAGATGGTGTGTGGACTACCGGAAGCTGAATGACATAACAAAGAAAGATAGCTAAACTTAACCATTGATTTAAGACATCTTTGATCAGGCAGGTGGTGCTGAGATTTATACTACCCTAGATCTAAAGAGTGGCTACTCGCAAATTCCGGTTTCACAGGAGGCTATTCCAAGAAGAGCTTTTATTTTTCACAAGGGATTATATGACTTCCTTTTAGTTTTGCCTTTTAGTTTACCTAATGCTCCAGCTCAATTTCAATGAATCATGGACAAAGTCTTATCAGGATTGTTAGGAAAGTGTGTATTTCTGTACATAGATGACATTGTTATCAAGAGTGAAGACAAATATACACATGCAATGGATTTGGAAGAAGTATTCCAAAGATTACAAAAAGGTGGACTCAAGGTCAAACCATGCAAGTGTTCGTTTGCAAAAACAAAAGTCAAAATTCTTGGTTACACTATACATCAAGAAGGTATTTGTAGCAATCCAGAAAAAGTGGACGCCATTGTTAAAATGGATGCTGCCACTGCTTTGAAAGGAGTTAGATCATTTTTTTAGAAATGTGTAATTATTATTCCAAAACAGTTCCAAATTATTCTGAGACTGCTGCACTTCTATATCAGTTTGACAAAGAAGAATCAACCTTTCACGCGAGGAAAGGAACAGGAACAAAGTTTCAAAAGTTAAAAGAACTCTTGCAATCAAGAGAGGTCATGGCATATCCACCGATCAACAAGCCATACAAATTATACACTGATTCTCAAGGGGCCTCAAGCATTACAAGGACATCTCAGTGATTTATCTGACACTCTCACTAGTGTTAGACAGAATCTAAAAGAGTCTAGAAAATTCATTCGGGAGAGATTGAAACAGAAGGCCAATGCTGGTGATATTCAAGTTGGTGATACAGTGGTACTTAAGGCTCAAGAACGACTAACGCTGACATCCAGATGGGATCCACGGTATGAGGTCATACGGGTCAGAGGAAAAGTATGCTGGCTAAGTCAACAGCAAACTGAAAAAAACAACTTGTCAACAGGAACAATTTCAAACTGGTTGATCCAAATATGGTGTGGGATCAAGTGCATCCATGACCTGTTAGGAACAGTAGTAACACAGCAGTTCCACAACCCACAGCTCAGTTTTACCCTGGAACTCAACCAGAGCAGACTGGGGGAAAGGAACCAACAGACCAACCAGAAGAACCAACACCAGGATCAAGTACCAGACGACCAGAGGAGAGGTTCACACTGCGATACTTTACAAGATTCAGGAAACGACAGCTCAATCACACAGAAGACCAGTTGGTATCACAAAAGAGACCATGTATTCCAAAGGAGACAGAAGAACCTACCGAAGCTATGGAGCACTAATATTCATAGTAGTGATCATTACCCAGACAGCAGCAGATGATATCAAATCTTTGGCAGGAAAATTACAGATAAAGATCCAAACAGCTGAGTGGACAGCCTTAGTTACCCTTGACGGACCACCATACCCAAGAGGCATAATTCAGTAATATTCCACTATTGTGACTTTCATCAAATCTGTGAAAGAAATACAGTATGTGGACAAAGTTCAATGGATGGACAGACTGAAGACCAAATTGGAACTCTTACATCTTCACATCAAACTCAATCCAACAGAGAGGAAGATGAGCAAGGGAATCAACCGAACTCCGAGAAGAAAAAGTGTTCTATTTAATTTTATTGGAAGTATTGCAAGTTCTCTATTTGGAGTCGCCACTGAACAAGGAATTTATGAAATCAGAAGAGTCCTATCATAGAACAGATTGCAAAATAGGATGATTGTACATCAACAAAATCAGATGTTAACAATCTTAAATCATACGCATATGGAAGCCAATCAAAATTCACAGAAGATAAACATTTTGAAAACTTATTTTAATACAGTTATTAGGACCAGGTATCAGGAACTTAGAAATAATACTATGATAAATAGACATTTCATAAGACAACTATGGGTAATGCAGAATATACACAGAGCTCTATGTTTATTTGAGGAAATGGCTAACAATTACAATCGGCAAGTGGATTAATTTCAAAGACAGAAATTTTCCTTGGAAGTAGAAAGATTAACAGAGGAATTACTTCCATCGAACAGACTCAAGGAACTTCTACAGAAAGCCACATCACCAAGGACCACCCCAATATCACCAATACAATGGTATTACGAGTGCGTTCAAGTCGTACCAGTATGGGACAAAACTACTTTAATATGCAGTCAAAATTTCACTCATGCGGGAGACAGACTATTGGCGGTATAACATTCATGACTGGTCTCAACTATACAACAAGACAGGTTTAGCAATACATGATGGTAGTTAAACAGATGGAAGTGGGGACTAATCCACTCACAGGAGAGATTTTCCATCCACGCTTATATTTAGGTTATTTTCCAATTGTATGTTGGACGGGCTCAATTTACACACCCAATGCCAGGTCATGTACTCGTGCTATTCTGTCCCAGAATAATGAACTAAGAAGTTCATGTGCAGTGAGACTCACACACACACAAGTGATTTGTTTCAAGCCATTGAGAAAGTGTTAGGAGATTATGATCACATAACTTGGGGTGAGATAGTCTATACTAGATGCACATCTAGTCCCTAACAGTCTCAACAACTTAAAGCAGGAACTTACCTAATTCAGGTTAGGGAAGGTTGTACTATTAGTGGAACCCATTTGATCTTACCTGATATGGCGGAAAGGATTGGCAGCCTTTCAGTCCATGCATTGCGGATTAAGGAAATACCATCAGCCTTAAATATTCAACAAGGAATACCAGAGGGGGACGCTCTGAAGGAATTACAGAAGGTAAAATTTCAGCAAAGAAAGGCAGTTTTACTCATTCAATTTATGCCACTGATAGAACCGGAATCAGTATTCAATTGGACGAAATATGGTAGCCTTGTATCTTGGGTGGTATTAGGAATACTGGCATCACTCCTGATTGCTGGAAGTGTAATTGCATGTTACATTTATAAATATCATTAGAATGGTATTTAGGGAAAATTAAGTGAGCTCACAGGTAAGCCTACAGATAAAGCCGTGGAAGAACATAAGGGTCATAAAGTGGATGATGATGATGATGATGATGATGATGATGATGATGATGATGATGATGATGATGATGATGATGATGATGATGATGATATTGAAATGCATAATTTGAAGGTAACTGAGGAGCCAAAGTTAGCTTCCTTATATCGTTCACTATTTCCTAACTATAGCGAGATTGGTAAATCTGCTGGAAAAGATACTTCAGTATACAGTACTGGAGCAGTTTAAGAAAAACTGATACAAGAGTTGTGTGATATGTTAAAGCACTTATATGATCCAGTTTTTTTGTGCTCATATTAAACATCTTAATTTTCCATGTTTTGTTAAACATAGTGGCGAGCACTATTGCCCAAAAAATCAGTTTGGTGTGTATTATAAGTGACTTATAGAGCAGGTAACAGATCCTGACGAGTTACTTCATACTTGCAAGCCCTGGGCAATACATATTAGCATTGCATGTTATGCATAATTAGTTAAGGTATATTTAATCAAAATTTATTTATATTGTATAATCGTAACATATTATATTAGTTGGGGGGAGGGGGGCACAGGGCCCATTTTGGGGGTAGGTGGACACTTCATGCTTTTTTTGTTCTGGTCCTTTTTCCATAAATTAGACATGATGGCTGATCAGAATCCATGGGGCAACCCTTTTAGATCAGTGTACCTCGCCTTGAAAATCGGCATTATTTCTGGGTACATTGGTGTGTTCGGGGCGACTAAATGTTCAAGCACTTTTATGAATATTTCTTTCACTTATGCTATTAACCCCCCCCCCCCCCAAAAAAAAAGGTTCAACTTTTAGTTTAGATATTGTATGTATCCAGTATGAGAAATTAAGCATGAATAAGTTTCAAAGCACAGCGTTGCTCCATTTTTGAGGTAAAATTATCCATATTTTATAGTAGATTTTCCGCAAAAATTTTAGCATGTTACGTACAATGTTTGGTGCACTGACATCAAACATCCATTTGAAACTTTTTTTCTTAGTATCCATCCATATGTCCCTTAGATAGATATAGGAGTGTTTGAACACAATAAGCTGTGTTAATGCAGTAAAATACGTGTATGGAGCACTGCTTTTTCGGATCATTGATACTTGGGGTCATTTATCAATAAATTTTAGATTTCCATTCTGGTGAGCTTCTATAGGGATGAATGGTCTTGTATTTAAGGGGGCAGACATTCCATTGCAAAGACAAGCTTGCAATGGACATCATTGCTCTTGCCCAATGCCTAAACAAATGATTTTCCGGTATAATTTAGTTTTCTCCAAATTGAGTCAAGAAATTCTGTTGACTTGGGGATTGCTATAATAATATGACTCCATACAGTTCAAAATATTTTCTAACCAAGAAAAAAAAAAAAAACCTTAAATTGAAGAACTGAAGCAGACGATATTTCACATTCGGGTGGATTTGAGAGATTCTAGCAGGATAGGGTTATGGAGCCCTAACTCTGTTAACCTATATATTTTAAGGAATTTTATTTTGATATTTAGTATTCAAGGAAAATATGGACGAAGTGATAACTTATTTCACAAAGGTGAACACTATTTATATTTTCTCCATCTTAACCCTGTTGTGAGAAACTAAAATTTAGCCTGATTTCGATAGTCAATATATAGCCTTAAGTGGTATTGTTAAAAATCTGGAAACTACGTTAGGTTCTGTCTATTCGCAGACATGCATAAATATTGATTTGGCCGTTTAAAATGGTGTGATTATATTAATTCTGACGCAAAGTAGCTCTTAATTCAAGAAAATGGAAACGTACGTCACAACTAGATGCAGCATCTGATTCTGCCAGCTAACTTCCCACAAGCTACAACTGAGTATTCCAACTGTAAACAGCTCAATTCCTGTGCACTTTACCTTTCAATGTTTTGATTCTTTTAGCATCAACCAGAAGAAAAGGAATTAATCCTTATTGAAGCCATTAGCACTGCGAGGCATGCCCCATGATAAAAGGTCCGCATATGTTGTGTTCAAAGCTGTTAAAACCGAATCTAATTTGATTATACGCAGAATATTTAGCATAAATGAAATGGTTCTGATTCCCAGACATACACCTACTATTATCACTTTATGGGTACATGTATTTACCATGTATTTACCAGCTGGAGTGTCTCATGGCCAATTCTATGATCCATGTGTATATATATATATATATATATATATATATATATATATATATATATACATTTTCGTCAAACAAGAGGCTTGATGAATACTTGTTCTCCGTGAATCAGCACTTTCGATTTTGGAAAATATTTAGCGAGACATTATTTTCAGGTTGATTTTACTTTATTCAATTTTTATTACTTCAGGCAAATTGAAAATTTATATCTTTATCTTTTCTTCACCCTGCATCCTGTCATAATTGCTAAATATATCACTTATCTTCAAAAACGTATTTTTCGGTAAGATTGTTACAAAGTCCTTTACAAGTATATGATCAGTTTTGTACTTTTGCACTTACATTGTATCACTATTTAGTTACACTTTAAGCTCTATATATACTGAACCAAACAAATAACGCAAGCCTTAAACTTTTTAACTTAAATATTTATTGTTACTTTCATATCAGAGAAACAAATTAGATCCATATTCTGCAGTCTTTTTGGCATAACATGTGAAAAACAAAAACTTGAAACTGTCAATGAGGGTGCGACCAGCTGGCAATGAACAGGGCAACATTGATTTGTTAAGTTCACAAATTGGCATATCCACTAATACTGTGTGTGACCACCATCAGCATCTGTAACTGCTACGCAACGTCGGCGCATGGATGACACTAGCCGCTGCACCATCTGCCTGGGCACATGATCCCACTCTTCTTGAAGAGCTGCTGGTGGTTGGCGGGCGCTGGATCCCGTCTCTGAACACGCTGGTCAAGGTAGTCCCAAAGATGCTCAATGGGATTGATATCAGGTGAGAAGGCTGGCCATAGCAAAACTTTAATTCCTTCTCCTTGCAGAAAATCCATCATCAGTCTAGCGGCATGGGGCCGAGCATTGTCCTGTTGAAGCAAGTGGAGTTGGTGGTGTCTAATGAAAGGGACAGCAACAGGCTGAAGGATCTCATCCCTGTAACGGGCAGCGTTAAGATTGCCTTCAATGAAGATTAGCTGGGTTTTGGCTGTGAATGAAATTCCACCCCACACCATCACTGATGCACCTCCAAATCGATCTGTTTCCAGCACACAGGCATATGAGTAGCGTTCTCCCCTTCGTCGCCAAACACGTGTCCTACCATCTCCATGATACAGGGTGAAGCGGGATTCATCGGTGAATAGCACATCCCTCCACTGTTGATGGGTCCAGCGAGTATGAGCAGTAGCCCATTGTCGTCGGGCTTGCCTTCTTGCCTGTGTCAAAATGTGACCCCTGTAAGGATGCCTGGCGTGTAGATGGTGTTCTTGTAGTCTATTACGGACTGTCTGGGCAGATATTCTGTTATTGGTTCTGCCAGGTGTCTGTTGTGCAGTTCTAGTGGCTGGTCGAGTTCTGTTCCGCAGATGTGACACCCTGATGTGTCTGTCTTGTGCAGCTGTGGTTGCTCTTGGTCTCCCAGGACGCTGTCTATCAGCTGTGGCCCCAGTCTCCTGGAATCTTGTAGCAAGTCTGGATATAGTGGATTTGTGGACTTGCAGTCTTCTTGCCACCTCTGCTGCAGATAAACCAGCCTGTAGCATGCCAATTCCTCTCTCCCGATCTACTGTTGATAATCGACCCATAGTTCTTGGAATGCTGTGCCAAATGAATCCCATGCTGCCCTTTTATTGTCCGTGAGGGGCTACACCCAAACAGTAAAGGTGCGAATTTTTAGTCATGTGGGTAACACTGAATCCTGCAGTTGTCCTT
The DNA here is from genome assembly GCA_964020975.1 of Hermodice carunculata. Taxonomy (NCBI): domain Eukaryota; kingdom Metazoa; phylum Annelida; class Polychaeta; order Eunicida; family Amphinomidae; genus Hermodice; species Hermodice carunculata. The sequence continues at coordinate 6,503 of CAXHWN010001603.1, read as the reverse complement.
GATTCAGCACAACCACCAAACTTTGAAAGCCTCATATCCTCGCACACAGTTACGCTTGGGCTGATTTCAATGTGGCCTTTTCCTGTCCCAGAATCAAAGACTTGGCAACCTTAATTTCAGGTGTCAGAGACTTGCGTAAAATAGCCTGCTGTAGTCACTCTTGATTCATGACAATGATCCCATGGCAAGGTCAGGGTACTCGACCTTGAGGTCACCCTACTTGGTGCATCATTTTAGACTGAATTAACAACGGTTCGTATATTTCTGAACTTTAAATACAGTTCCAATGTGAAAATAAACCCAAATGAAAAAGTTGAGTTATTTGTTTGGTTCAGTATATTTGTAAATATGCCTACCCAATGGGGAGATGTGGGATAAATGGTTTACAGATGCTGGACACAGACAGTATCCCTGCACTAGCTGTTCAAGGTGAATTTGAAATTAATGAAAAGCTGCTGCACCAAGATAGAAACTGGAACTGAGACAAAAAAAAAAAAAAAGTCGAAAGGTTAACACTGGTGGGGTCAAATTACAGGGTCAACCTGAGGTCAACAGTCACCCCTGGACTGTATTTAAAAATTGTTAACACGTGATTTGAGAAGTCAATATGGTAATCGGTTCAACTGTTATTACTATTGCTCAATGTAGAACACTATGTACATTGTCGTTGCATTGATGCGTTGTTTTTTTTTACGTTAAGGAGGTAGGGGTAAAACCAGTACAAAAATAACAGTCTGTAAAGTTTTACAGCTGTTCCATTACTATTTTTAGGGGGCCAGCCGGGTTAGCTACAATATGTTTGAGCAGCAACACATAAACTATAGGAATATTTAACAAGTGTAGTGTTGAAACAACGTTTTTATTGGAAATGATACACTAAATTCTAAAGCATTTTCTCCCTAAAGGAGCCATATTTTTACTCGTTTTAACTATTATTGAACCAGAATCATACCTTGTGAAGCCTATAACACCAATACAACTTTATTCCATCATTTTAGTCAACTTTAATATAACTTTTAACTCACAGATGAGTCACAGGAGGAGATATTGGTGAATATTCAGATTTTGAAATATATTTTACATGCCATGTATGGAGAGGGCTGATAAGAGCATGAGGTATACTGATTTGAGAAGGCTGCCCTCTGGATTCTAAGACACTATGATGCTATAATTCATGTTCTGAAGGGAAACCAAAAATAACATGAAGTCAAGTGCAATGTTAAGAATAAATAAGTTTCAAAGATAGAGATCTTTGGAAACTTTAAAGGGGTGGAAGAATGCAAAGTCTTCACCCAAGACTTAAGATTTGAAGAGAGGTAAAGGTTTTCAAGTTGGAAAGTCCCTAAGGGGATTACCCTAGGGGGAATTTGGACAAATATGGTAAATCTGGTTGGCTCACAAAATAACCATGGTATAACCATGATGAATCTTTATTGGATATTTTATTTGAGTGAGGGGAGTAACAGTGAAAGTCCCCTAAACATTATTGTATTATTGGCAGAACAGTGGAAATCCCCAGAGTGTGAATGCAGGAATAGTGTGCAATATATTATTGTGAATCACTGTTTGACGCAGTAGAAATGCAAGTTTGATAAAAAAGAAATGAAAATGTGTTGTATAAAATTGGTATCAATTCTTTGCATAATTAATGAAATGATATTTAAAGTTCAGTTAGAGATTGTATTAATATGACAATTCTGTACATGTAAATAGGAAAATGTGTTGTATAAAATAGGTATCAATTCTTTGCAGAATTAATGAAATGATATTTAAAGTTCAGTTAGATATTGTACTGATTATGACAATTGTGTACATATAAATAGTTTGTCTTTTCTATCATGTTTGTGAGTGAATTTGTTCACCCTTATATGTCGAGAATAGAAGGAGGGGAAATTTCATTTACACAATAACTTATAGGGGGAGCCAGTGTACAGTCAAGTCAAAACATATTTTAGGGTTTTGATATCACTGAATTATGTCTTGTTTACTTGGAACATAATATTAACAGGATTTGACTGGTTGTATCTGGTTTTAGGGAGATAGAACTGCTGCGTAGCAGTTTTTCATGGGATTTTCCACTGTGTCTGACTCATACCTGTGTATTTAAGGAGGTACATTTGCCATGCTAGGCAGAGTCTGTTCTCTCAACTATAACTAGGGATATCTGAAGGAAGAGCTTGTTCTCTCAGCTATATGGGAGTGGGAACCAAGGAGCCTGTACACACTGGGAGATCTATTGCTGTACAAGGGACGAGAATAAAGACTTTGAACTGGGGATCGAACCTGGAAGTTGTTTTTTTGCTGACAAGTCCATCCTTGTGTAATACTGCCTGGTTAACTACACGCAGTCCGATATAATACCATCATCAGGTCGGGTGGTTTACAACAAGGTGCCTCTAGAAGTAGTGTTGTGCTAAACAGGCTTGCATTGTGGTCATTGGATAACAAAGATAAAGATTAGCTAAATTTTAAATTATCCAACAATTAAAAGGTCTTCTTAGCACAAAAAATCGCCATTTATGCAAGTGAGAACTTTACAATAGACAATATCTATGTAAAGCTGTTCTTTTTCGGTATCTAGTGCAAAGAATGCCAATACACACGACGAAGACAGTTCTTTGTGTTGTTTCAGAACAACTACCAAACTAAAATATTCCTGTCAAGTCATCCACCAGAACTTCTATAGATCCATACCCAGTGCAGCCTTTCATACCGAACATTTAGGCTGCTCACATCTTTATAGTGGCCTGACATTGGGAAAAAAGATGAGGATAAGTAGGTATTTTACGTTATTAATTCCATACAAGAAGGAATTTATTTATCAGTAACTGAGGTAACATATGGTATATGAAAAACGTCTTGTTTTCTGTACGCTGCCTCAATACACTACCCATCTGGTGCATGCATTGCAGTATTGCCTATTAGCATATGGAAATGAGGAAGAGAGAATCTTGTCTTTGTTTTTCCTTTTTATTTGTTTTTGTTTTTTTGTTTGTTTGTTTGTTTTTTTTTTTTTCTTTATATTTGTTTTTTTTTGTGCAGGAAGAGGTAAGGGGTTTGGGGCGTTATTTCGGGGGGGGGGTTGTTTTTTTGTTTTTGTTTTTTTTTTTGTTTTTTTGTTTTTTTTTTTTGTTTGTTTTTTGTTTTGTTTTTGTTTTTGTTTTTGTTTTGTTTTTGTTTATGCGTGAGAAGAAGGAAGGGTGGAGGCAACCAAAAAGGGCTCGTAAGACGTATACTAGACCCGTATAACAGAATCACCTGCTACAATGCAAGAAACCATTAAGAAGCTAGCTCTTCTTGCAATGCTCTCTTTTATTTTCACCAATCAATTTTGCCGAATTCAATTTCTGTACCTGTAAAAGGTAAATGTCGTTGTCCTAAGACCAACATAATGAATTGGTTGCACCCTTAATATGACATCCACCTACCACTAAAAAATTAACGCAGGGATGGTATTTTTATTCAATGATAATTTAAAACAATGGACGGTTATTGTGAAATTGGAAAGCAGCAGTAACCGTTCACAGGGAATGAAACTTCGTACTTATTCCCTTTTGTAAAGTCTTGAAATAAAACAATACTAATTGAATAGCTATCCTAGGGAATTGAACTACAACATTCCAGTATGTTTATTGAGAATAAAAAGAAGTTTACTTTTGTTTTGGTCAGTTTGTTTGTTTTTGTTCGGGGTGGTATTTGTTTGCTTTTTTGATTGTTTTTGTTTGTGTTATGTGGATAACTTGCCCTTTATATTATTTGCTTTGATTTCACATGAAACACTATGGACCTGTTGCTTTTTCTATATTTTCACTTTGAAACTTATATTCAGGTTTATAATTAAGCATCTTAAATCTGAATTTAACTGCTCTCCTTAAGCATATATATATATATATATATATATATATATATATATATATATATATATATATATATATATATATATATATATATATATATATATATATATATATATAATTGTCTTTGGCGCGCCACTTGTCTGCCTTGGTCCTGAAAAGAGGCCAAGAAATCAACACCTATCCCACAATCGCATCTTGCGCTCGGCATGCCCACAGTCCCTGTCTATGTTGCCATAGACAGAGCCGTGGGAGCCCTTACAAGGGCTACCTTCTCCCTTCCCCTCTCTCAGTTTCCTACTCTGGCTTCAGACTCCCTCAAACCTAACACGTTACTTCTCCTTTCCCAGCACTTCACCAGAAAGCCCTTAACTAACTCAATCCCTACTCCACTTCCTGGCGTCTCTCCTTTCAACCCCAACATCCAGGCTAACCCATCACCCTCTGCCATGCTCTGAACTTGTTCTAGACTTCTACATAATTCATCCTTCTCTTTCCACCCTTCAAACAGACTGTCTCTCAATCCCTGATACTCTGAACACCACACAAGAAAATGATCTATTGTCTCATCCTCATCCTCCCTACATATCTTGCACTTCCCATCGGTCCCACTGGTCCACTTCTGTGTCCGTTTCTCAAGATTAATCATGCCTGCTTTTCCTTGAAACAACAACTTGGAACCCTTGCTACAATCCCAACACTTTCCTCTTACTGGTTTATCAAGCCCTCTGTATGCAATGAGTGTGCTCTTTTCTCCCTTCCCCTCTCTCAGTTTCCTACTCTGGCTTCAGACTCCCTCAAACCTAACACGTTACTTCTCCTTTCCCAGCACTTCACCAGAAAGCCCTTAACTAACTCAATCCCTACTCCACTTCCTGGCGTCTCTCCTTTCAACCCCAACATCCAGGCTAACCCATCACCCTCTGCCATGCTCTGAACTTGTTCTAGACTTCTACATAATTCATCCTTCTCTTTCCACCCTTCAAACAGACTGTCTCTCAATCCCTGATACTCTGAACACCACACAAGAAAATGATCTATTGTCTCATCCTCATCCTCCCTACATATCTTGCACTTCCCATCGGTCCCACTGGTCCACTTCTGTGTCCGTTTCTCAAGATTAATCACAACTGCTTTTCCTTGAAACAACAACTTGGAACCCTTGCTACAATCCCAACACTTTCCTCTTACTGGTTTATCAAGCCCTCTGTATGCAATGAGTGTGCTCTTTTCCTCCGCCCCTCTCTTCCATTCAACAACATGCTTCTCAGTAATCAACTTTCCCACGTACGTTTTCCACCACATCTCAATCTCATCTGGCCCCTTCAGATCATACTTCTCTGCCAACTTATTTATATCTGTCATCCACTTTGTCTTCTCCCTAACTGCCTCAAGATACACTTTTCTGCACCATCTGTCTTCTCCTACCTCCTGGAAATAGCCCCAATAGTTCAACTTCGACTTTGCTATTCTATCCCTGACACTTATCCATCCAAGTTCACCTAGTACTGCTTCTGTTGCCACACATGGGGGAGCCCCTAGTATCCACTTTCCCATCTCTCTCTGTGCCTTTTCCAACCATTCCAAGTCCTTCTCACTTGTTGAAATAACATCCAGACCATACAACATTCCTGGGACTGCAACCCTCTCCCAAAGAACTCTCCCTGTAAATGCCTTATTAAAACTATTCATTGCTGTCAGCTTTATCATACCCTTTGCTCTATTGACTTTCTGTTTAATTTTATCGACATGGTATCGGAACATGCCCTGGCTGGTAGCCTTAATGCTCACTCCCAAATACTCATAATCATCCACTTCCCCTATTCTAATGACTTTCTCGTGTCCTTCTGGTATCTCGAACCTTCCTACCATCCACTTCTCTCCCTGTCTATGTTTCTGACCTAGAGCCATGACCTTACTCTTTTCTTCGCTGAACTCCAGCCTACACTTCTCCCCATATTCACCTGCTAGCTTGAGCAAATTCTGCAGTTCATCCCTTGAGTTTGCCATCAGTACAATATCGTCTGCAAAAAATAGACCTGCCAACTTCTCATTTACCACCTTAACACCTTTTCCACTCTCTATCAACTTATCTCCCAAATCTCGTAGATACAGTGAAAACAGTATCGGGGACAACACACATCCTTGCTTCAGCCCAATACTCAGCTCCTCTCCACCCACCTCAACTTCTCCCAAACTCAGGGTACATTTGACATCCACATATAGTGCTCTCAAAACTTCCAAAAACCTACCTCCAAAGCCTAACCCTTCCATCTTTGCCCACAGAGCATCTCGCCACACCCTATCATAAGCTTTCTGGATATCCAAGAAAGCCATGTACACCTTCCGTTTCTTTTTCCTTGCAATCTCTAAAATCTGGGACAAAGTAAAGATATGATCCACTACTCTCCTACCTGGCCTGAACCCATTTTGAATCTCCCCTAACATATCTTCTCTTTCAACTATTCTTCCTAATCTCCTGTACATGACACGTGTAAAGATTTTACCAATATTTGATGCTATTGCTACGCCTCGGCATTTATCCAAATGCTCGACTGACCCTTTTTTCGGAATATATGCTATCTTCAATTCCCTCCATTCTCTTGGTGCTTCCCTGTTCTCTATAACCTTGTTAAACAACCAACACAT
>CAXHWN010001602.1:0-31000 GCA_964020975.1 Hermodice carunculata | reverse complement strand
AATTTGCTTATCCTTCATTTTAGATTAATGAAACTTTGCATACAGGTGTATTTTGGCATAAAGGTGTGTCATAAGACAAAAATAGATCACTAGGTCAAGTATCTAGGTCACAGTGACATATCTTTATAAAATTGTGTCTGGGCTATAATTCCTTTACTGTTGAACTTATTTTAATGAAATTTTACACACACGTATCTTGATCTAAAAGTGTGTCATGAAACAAAAGTAGGTTACTAGGTCAAGTATCTGAGTTATGGTGATAGCCTATTTTAATTGACTACAGTCATTCCAAAATGAGACCTGTGATTAGAAAGATTATTAATGAGATGAGGAGGGCAAGGATCCAGAAATCTCTGATTGCATTTTAATTAGTTTAGCTACTAGTTCAGTTAGTGTTCTGTTTAATGTTCCTGTTTGTCCATTTGAATGTGTGTTATATGGAGTAGTTTTGCGATCTACACCTCAGCCTTTCAGATAATTTCTGATAAATTTAGCATTAAACTCCTGACCTTGATCCATAATTATGCCCTCAAAAAATCCATATTGTAGAAAGAAATCTTTTGCAAAAGCTTTTCTTCACTGCTAAAGATGTGGTGGAAGGCAAAGGATAAGTCTCTGCCAAACTAATTTAATGTCGAGACAATACTTATTTTCCTTGTCACTGACTCCAAATGGCCCAATGAGATCCATACCTGTAATTTTGATTGGATAGGTTAGAATAGGCATTTCTCCCACTCTGTTATGTTCTTGTGTGGATGTGTGACTCGGGCAAGTTACAAGACATTTCTTAAAATATTCAGTGATGTCTTTTCTCATACCAGGCCAAACATAGGCTTCTCTAACTCTGCATATAATATCGTAAATAGAGACATATGTCCAACATCTTTGTGACATCTGTCAATATATATATATATATATATATATATATATATATATATATATATATATATATATATATATATATATATATATATATATATATATATATATATATATATATATATATATATATATATATATATATAAAGTTTAAATCTTTGTGGTAACAAAAGTATTGGGAAACCTGCATTTCTGCAAGTTGATTGTTTGGTTTAATACAACAATCCTGGAAACATTTCAATTTCAGAATCATCATCATATGTATCAAACCTTAAAAAGATCCTGAACTTCATCATGTTGTGCTTGTTTTACGTCTGCTGGATCGAGGACATCAGCTTCCAGTGGGATTACGTGAATTGCCTCATCCTTGAATGTGTCTGGGTCAATCAGTTCTTCCCCATCAAGGGTGTTGACGTCTAACGTGTGTGGTATTAAGCTCTACCAAATAGTTCAGAAAAACATTACCCATATTCCAAAATGTCAGCGTAACAATGAGAGCAAAGTTAATTAGAGCAGAAGAGAGATTGATCGAAAAGTTACCCAAACATCAACGATCATTTTCCAATACAGGATTACAATTATCACGTAACGTATCACAAAAAGCAACACCAAATAAGCTTAGTTGAGATGCAGTAATTCATCTGTACTGCAAATGATTGATTGCAACACAGAATTTCTGCATCAAAAATAAAAACAAACAAAAAACAAACAAAAAAACTTTTATTACTTTATATTAATTATTATAATTTTAACAGTCGGTCGTGAAATGTTCATTGCTACAATCGTTTTGTTCGATGATTGCAACATAACATCAATCTAATAAACATGTATGAGTGATTCTGACGTTTCCAGAGAGCCTGCTCGACGTAAAAGTATTCCGAGGAATGCCAGCCCATATAAGCAGCAAGAAACATCACCAGTGGAGGTTCCAGGCTCGTCATTTGTGGATTTCATCACCTGTCTCTCTTGTGCAATGGAATGCGTATTAGGTGCCATATGGGCCTCAAAAGCAGATGTTGGGTTACAGTTAAGCCTGGAAAATTTTCGTACAATTTACTGGAACCAGAAATTAAATTTAGCATTGTAGTTTCATGAAAACGATTGGATGTAACACATTTTGACCACACTGCAAACGATAATTGGCTGGCGAGGCGGTTGGAGTTGATTGTGGTCGCTGGTGAAGGTTAATGCATTTCCTGATCCCTGCAAGTAGAAACTCAAAAGAAGATGGCAAGAGAACTGCCTAGACTATTACAAGTGCATAGTGTGTGTGTGTGTGTGTGTGTGTGTGTGTGTGTGTGTGTGTGTGCACAATTACACCTATACAAAGAAACCATATGAAGCTTCAAGTACCTGCACTAAATGGAGATAAAAGTTGGATGATAACCCCAGGCCTTCACACGTACAACATATGGCAGGCTACCCATTGTTTTGAAAAGACAGCCCCATAGTGTGTGATTCTCTCATGGGCAACAGGATGTGACTACACTTATTCAGTATGCTATAAGGAAAATTTATGTAGAGCAAGACTGCCACATAGTTCCATCTCTGATGCAAGTTTACTCACAGCACATGACACCTGTGTTTTTTTTCTTGGTTAATAGAAGTATTCAATAACACTTCTAGGTACACACCAGAGAACCATGCACAGTCACCAGGGTTTTGAAGCAAAATAGCCAACATGCAATGAAGGTTCACCACCTTATGGAACTGTATCACTCAATCCGATAACAGGGCTCACAGCCTACGTCAGTTGACCACTTACGCTAAGGGACAAACCATTAGAATCTTGGGGGGGGGGAGGGGGGGGCTATGCATTTTAGTACAGCATGCAAAAAATTTTTTAGTTGCCCATAACAGTACATAATTTTTTTCCACCCTACCTCACAGTACTTTTTTTTAATACTGACACCCATGGATTCATATACATTAATTATATTGTGTCAGAAACATATCGTCAAAAGGAGCATTTTAGAAGCCTTAAATACTGTGGTCCATTTGAAAATTATGTGAACACAGAGGTTCCAAAAAGAAATCATTTGAGGGTCCAGGGGACGAAGCTTGCGGAAGCCCACAGGTTATGACAAAATAAGGCTCCATTTGGAGACCTATTTTGTCACTAAAAATCTAATGTTCCTACCCCAGAAACCCTGCAAAAAGACCCAAGTTTATGACTGGCTATTTTGGGGTAAACATGGGAGTAGAAAGAAAACAGAAAATATTCTGCCAGCACCAGTTTTATTTATGTAGCACAGCATAGTTCAATCCAGGCATCTGTATGAAAATGGGAAAGCATCGTCAGCCATGACTTACCCTACTATAATCACATAAGATACTTTAATTCGCACCATTCATATGAGCACATTTTAAACATTCTCTTTGACTCACTTAACTGAAATATCAAAGTGCTATGAATACACGGTATTACATGCTGCATTAAAAGTGTGTTCATGACCGAGGTTTTTTTGGCTTTTAATTCTGGATATTTAAATGATAATTTCCCTGATGATTGAGACAACACATGTTCCACTAGTTTTACATGTACTCGGATATCTATTGTACACTTTTACGCAAGCATTAAAGATTTATATGTCAGGACAATGTTCTTACTAGCATCACACTGTCAATATTAAAATTCTCCCTATATATACTGTACGTATACAAGCATATAGCATTGATCACTTGAATTTGAAAAAAAAATCTTAGTTTTGTAAATAAAAATGAAAACACAAATAAAGAATAAATAAAATCATACCTTTGCCCGTTTGGAAGTCCTTTTGATGATCTCCTGCCTAAGAAGCATGATTTAGTATACTTAAGATGAATAAAACTAAAAACACAAGATTCTACATGCCACTTAAAAAACCATAGTTCTAAAAAACTACCATAGATGCATGCCACTGACAAAAAGTCTATCCAATTACACTCTATAAAGTGTTTGTGACAACCCCACCCCCCAAAAAAAAAGCACTGGAACCAGATATATATCTGTTTGAACCTGCACTGTAAAACTGACTTCAGATTAAAGTTCCTCATGGAGCGACCTTTCATTCAAGCATGCAAGCCTAGGTTTAATTCAAAAGTTTCACCAGAAAATTTCACCCAGATCAACAGGTTTCCTCTGGGCAGTTCTTGAGCCACAGCACAAGAAGTGCCCAGAGGAAACCTGTTGATCTATCTCAGTCTCAAATGAAGCACTTTAAATCATACCTGCACAGAATTTATGAAATAAGTAAGACCATATTCCCACATCATCACAACAATTGTGCGTATTCTGCATGTATGCACAAGTACTTACATTATTTTATCATGGCTGAAATAAATACACAATTGGTTACCGACAGTGCCTGACTTTGTTTATCCGAAAATAAATGAGAGAGAGAGAGAGAGAGAGAGAGAGAGAGAGAGAGAGAGAGAGAGAGAGAGAGAGAGAGAGAGAGAGAGAATCCGTGCTTGTATTTAATGTACATAAATTATGATTACGAAATTCCTATTCATGTACTGTTACCTCTTTCTGCGCTAAAGGTAACCATCGTTGATCTGATTCCCATGAATATTATGGTTCTATAATCAAAATCTACAGCTTTCCTAGGAGCACTTTGCGTGCATTGCGCAGAGTTTACTGAGGAAAACGTCGACACAAACTTTAATTCAGCAATGAGAAGTAAAAAGTACATGTAAACTACATTCAAACACCGTGCATATGTTGCAAGGAAATGGGTAATATAAGTGAACAGAAACGTGAGCCTGGTAGCAAAGTCCTTGTATTGAAACACACACAATATATCAGAGTTCTAGCTAAGTATACGGAATATTTAAAGGGTAGTATTAACAACCAAGAGTTTTCAACATTGCTAATCGAATAGCTTTTTTTTTGAAAATAAACAGTAGAAAATTTTATACTTTTGCAAGCACGGGCGGATCCAGGTTTTTTTTTGCAATATGTGTGTGTGGGCGGGGGGGTGTCAGCGACTTGCGGGCGAAGCCCGAATTCGAGTGCTGAAGGCACGGGGCTGGGGGGGGGGGGGTGCCCCGGAAAATGTAAAAAAAATAGATGCTCTCAGATGCGTTTTCCTGGCATTTGCGACTGCATTTTCATGAGGACCATATGGATTTTCCGGGATGCAAACTTCACGTAACTGGGCTCCATAAATCAAATTCCGCTATATATCTGATTCAATTCACATAAAATGAATCAAAGAAAACGTAAGTCAGTGACAAATAACTGCTGGAAATATGTATTTGTGACCTTTACCTGCTTCTTTTATATTGTTACTGGTAATTAATATTATTATGACATGGTCATACCTAATTAAATCTTTCAATGCCAAGTTTAAGCCTGAGTCAACATCTATTCTCGGCGCACTTCCCACGCAATGCTTGCAGATTACGCCAAGAATAGCTCTTTACCAGAACCAAACTTTGTCCTCAGTCTGTTATGTGAACTCGAGCCGTGTTTGTGTTTGAATGAAAGAGCTTTGCATGAGGAATTTGAAAATCATTTAATTATAGTGATTCAAATATAAGACTTAGTGTGAATAAAGTCGCCAAAGGCAATGAGAGAGTTAAGAAAGAAAATAAGTATAGGCAGAAGAAAACAAATAATATGCCTACATTAACAGGTTAAAAACTTCATTTATTATAAAGTTACAGATTTTTCAGTAGCAAGTATATCCAGTCGCTTTCATACATTTTCTGAAAGTGAAGTTCTTGAAAAAATGCTAACTTTGAAAATTTCTAATTAAAATACAGAAGCAGCTCAATTTAAGTATCGCTTGGTTTACCAAGCCAAGAGATAACATTATCTCCAGTAGTGTAAGCCAGGCGATACTCCATTGGTCCTTGGAGTGATTATTTTAATAGAAATTTAGAAACTATTTAGGAATAAATTCATAGGCAATATCATGATCGGATCATGATATTGCCTATGAATTTACAAGGTCTGAAAAAGAACGATAAACTAATTATGCAAGGAAACGTCCTTCAGATTTTTTTAAAAGGCCTTAGTGATTTGTGCTCATAGCGTCTTACGCTTGTGACAAAGTCAAAGCCCTCAAACTCATTGCCTTCAACCTGTTAACTGCTCCCACAGCCAATGTAAACCACTTAACTCAAATACACATAATTCAATATCTTGTGCACTTGAGTTTGAAGAATAATAACATGTATTTCTTTTGCTTTTGTTTTTTTGTTTTTTGTTTTGTTTTGTTTTTGATAGACAGATGTATTTAGTAACACGTCTGGACAGTTAACAGACAACACAGTCACCAGGGCTTTGAAGCAAAACAGCCAACATGCAATGAAGCTTTGCCACCATATGGAACCATGGCCCTCAGCCTATGTCAATTAACCACTTAACAATAACAAGCTGCCATCATGCTCACCTGACTGTGCCCACTGCAAACACTTGGGCTCAAATCCTTCTTTTGAGACGTGTATAATTCTTCCAGTGAGATGTCCACTAGCTGCAAGCCACCTAATCTGTGTCAGACTTATTTACAGATGGTGCACCAATATAGAAGGCTAGTTTCCACATGACAACTGAACATATTAAGCAAACTGTACAATTATATAATTTGGGAAATACAGTCAATTTGTGGAAACACGAATGTACCCTTTGAAAGCATCTGACTTTCAGTGGCCTTTGAGTCTGATGATGCCATCAGGCAGATTGTTCTCAGAGTCAATTGTGGCTTTGCCTATGCAAAAGGAGTGGCCTTTATTGCACTTGTAAGACAAATTACAGAAACCCAAGGCTGCTTTCAGTTGGATGTCAAAGTTTCGCCTCAAGATAAGGTAACCTGAAACATCACAAAACAAAGGGCCTAGCGTATCATCTCTGTGATGTACATATTGAAGTAATTTGGCAAGTGGATAGAAGGCCCCCCCCCCCCCATGGCATGAAATGAAATATAATGGGGGAACCAGGTGAGGTCGTGTTTAAGCAGGCTAAATGTGACTTTAACTTCTCTAATACCCTAATGCTGTGAAATAAAGGTAATAACAGTCAGTGATAATACACTTAAAGCTTTTACGAGTGAGGGTAAATCCCGCCAATACGTGTGTACGTGTGGAAAGCAAACAAGAACATAGTTTGACAGAGAGTTCTGTTATAACCATGCAATAATGAGTCTAGCGACTTCACCAAAGAAACCAAAGGATAGGTTGGGTGATAGATATCCTAAGATAAATCTGAGGCCAGAGCCTGTAGGCACCAACTACAATTTTTTTAACAAAAAAATCATTGGTGGATTCAGCAAAACCATGTATTTTGTGAATGAAACTAACTGCCACAAAGTGGGGAGAAATTGTCTTTGGATATTTGGCCTGAGCATGCAATAATGCTACTAAAAGTGCTATAGCAGATGTTGATAAAGGAAGAGTCAGGTCTGTTTGATACCTTTCCAAAAACAGTGCTACTGAATTCCAAACATGTTTATAAGCTTTTACTGTCTGAGGGGTAACATGCATTTACTGTATCAAAGATTGAACATGTTCTCTGGCCAAGGGTGCTCTGGTACCACTGCTGGGGATTGCTGGCAATGAGGGGTGAGATCCCGGAACTTCTGAAAATAGAAGCAACTGATTGCATCACACAGCTGGCTCAGTTCAACTGTTATGTGGTTACTTTTAAACTTGAAGCAAGTCACAACCAGTGACAGACATCCAGGATGACAGTTGGATCAAGGGAAGTTTGTTTATGATGGTCACTATGGCTTCGTTGTCAGTGTGTAAAACAATGCAATGATTTTTAGAAGGTAGCCCCAGACATGCATAGCAACCACAATGGGTAGCAGCTCTAAAAAGGTGATGCTCAGATCCTTCCAGTGAGAGGGAAAAGCACCTCCCGTCCATCATAAATCAAGAACTGGGCCCTATCTCTTTGAAGCTGCACTGTCCGTAAACAAACGAAGACCTGACTTGAGAGCCAAACAACTTTGACAAACATTGTTTTGCCATTGAAACTTTGCAAAAATTCTAGCCATGCCTTCATATCCGCCATGGCTGCTGCTTTCAATGTAATATGGCGCCAACTATTATTTGTGGTACCTATTGTAAGACCTGTCAATAGACGCAAAAAGCATGGACCTGGATGACTCACTATACAATAAAAAGACAGAAAACCCAGCATGGATTGCAATTCATGCAGAACAATAGTTCTCTCCCACGAGTATTTCAGGAACATTTCCTCTGCTTTGATAAGCTTATCCTCTGGAAGTCTGGTCTCAATTTGGTGATGCCCCCAAAAGCCAAGACCTGGGCAGGACCCAGTGTCTTTTCAAATAGGTACCCAAAGGTCGCCACATAAGGAAAGAAAAGTGTCTGGCATTGAAATTTTGTCTTGTGTACAAAAAACGTGTCATCTAAAATATGGGTGATGTTTTGAATTTTGAACCTTTTTTACCAAAATCCAATAGCAGGCACTACTGAAGTCTTGAAAGATGCGACAGCTAATACTACAGCTGTTAACAACGGATTTGTTGTAGTATTATTGGCCTCCTCAGTCAAAGACTTGTAATTCATAATCATAGGGATGTGAATGACATTAATTTAAAAACATATTGTATGTCACTAGAGGCCATGAAACAACCTCATCCTACAGCTTTCACCAATGCAATTGTATCATCAATATCAGCACACTTCACGCTACATGCTTCATGACGAATGCCCTCATTTACCAAGGCAAAAGCATCAGCCAAATAAGACAAGTTATGAATAAGTCTAAAACCTCCAGTGCTTTTTGGTACTAGGCCTAAAGGGCTAATTTTCAAATTTGGGGGCTGAACTTTGAAGGGACCAGCAACTCTACCCGCAGCCACTTCCTTCTGAATCTTCACCGACACAATGTCAGTATTGTCTAGGGCTGATTTGGCAGTAGGTGCTGAATGTGGCCACACTGCCCTTCATATTCCTGCAAAAACCCACATGTGAAGCCATTGATTAGATAATCCACTGTTCGGGGGGGGGGGGGCCTTGAAGCCATCTAGCCAATTTTTAACATCAATGGGAGATGGAATTTTGTCTGGGAGTGCCTGACAGGGCATTATTCCCTTGATTGTAACCTTGCTGTTTGTCATGACACTTGATGGCTGGGTGCTGCCCCTTTTCACATTTGAAGCACCTATGGGTGAATCTTCAGTCACTGCAGTATTGGCCCCTGTGAAACCTGATGCATATACCTTTGAGGACTCTGAGTTTAAAATTTTGTCAGGACCCTTGAATTTTGGGCCTAAAGGGCTGCGTGCAGGCACCTCTAATCAAAGTGGAGGAGAATAGGACATTGCCATGCTCATTCCATGCTACATCATTTTGCTTGGTCTTTCGAAAATCTTTATACTAAAAATGCCAATCGCCCCCATCATTGTAGAGTTTCCTTATAAGGTGCTAATAGTTAAGGAGGTGAGAGGCCTGGTCACGGAATTTTTTCAACCAAACAGCTGAATAGAGGTGGAAAGTGTCTTTCCTTTCATTGACGGACAACTGCTTTGACTTCTCCTCCTTCCATACTAAGAAGGGAACCTCCTGCCCAGGCCTTGCTTCTGTCATAAGTCTAAGGCTTTGCTTCCTCTCTAACAGGGTAGCAAGATCAATATATTCTCCATCCCAATTTTTTTCTTGATCTTCTGAGGAACCTGGCAGGAAAGAGGCTTGACCACTGAATGTTGAGTGGGAGGATTCTGAGCTATGGGGAGGATTGAATGTATCTTAATGGCATTTACTTCTTCTAACTCAACCTCTACATCACTTCCACTATTGCTGTTATCATCCAACCCACTGGGTTGATGAGGGCCAAACACTGTATCATATGTCTGTCTGCTTGGACAAAGTTTTACCTGATTGGGCCTCTCATAGGTCCTTGAAAGCCTCTGCCATGGTTGCTTGAAGCATGGTGGCAAGACATTCAAACTGCGCATTGTCTATGCTTGCCACAGGGGCAGCTACAGTTGGGGTGAAGGATATGCTTAGCGCTGCTGTTGTGGGCCTTGTTTTCATACTCCCTTTGGAGTCGCTGGTGGAGGTGGCTGCTGTGCTGCTTTCTGTATTACCTACCTAGATGGGGCAGATGTGCGCTTACTATGGCAAGCTTGTGTAACTAACAAATCTAAACAGGTAGGAAGAAAATGAAGTAGACGTGTACTGTCTAGTGGCTATCATACTGGGCAAAAATAAAAATCCTACAGATACTTAAAATTACATATAATCATAATCCGCACACTGGCAAACATGTAGCAAGATTCTGATGAATGAACATACTGATATACAACATGCCACAAAGCCAGCAGGATGACTGTTCACAAGCCCCTTAGTCATGGCCTGCACATTGGCAAGCGTGTAACAGATTTTGACAAGGGATATGCTACAAGCCACACTGCCAACAGGTTGGCTGTTAACAAGCCCCACAGTCATGGCTTGCCCACTGGCAAGCAAATAACAACATTTGACCACATGCCACACTGCCAACACGTTTAACTGTTCACATGACCCATAGTGACAAACTGCACACTGTCATGCATGCTTCAAGATGTTTTTTGTGATGTGCCACATTGCCAACAGGGTTAACTGTTAAGATCCACAGTTAACTACACACTGTCAAGCACAAATTATTGCATGCCTGTACAAGCTACACTTGCAACAGCACCAGCTGTTGGCATGACCCACAGCTGCACTGGAGGCTTTCTACACATATCACAATCACAATATGGCTGCACACTTGCAAGCATGTGCAAGGCAACACTTAGAAGTCGATTAAAGTGACAGAATTCACAAAGTCTGTGATATCGTATTTATTATGTTGTTTTACAAAATAACAAAAATTAAGAATGTGATAAAAGGTAATCCAGGAGTTGACACTGTGTTTCTTTTTCCAGCGAAATTGGCTGATAATTTGACATTACATACCTATCTCAAAATATGTCGATGTTATGTTGTTTCACAAAATAATTAACTGAGACGACATTATTGATGAAACCCCTAACATTCAGGTGAGCAACTTTTAAATGATACTTAGGACGACCTGCAGAAGCATGATGACGTGATATGGTACTATATAGCCTAGGACAACATACTTGTTAATTTTAAAAGCACCATATAGCCTAGAAAATAATTTTTAATTTAAAAAGCACTAGCACTTTTCTCAAATTGAATTTAACTTCCTCGGTCCAGTGGTCTCATTTCCATTTTTACTCTCTGTACACCCTAGCACCTTTCCGTGTTCACCCTGCCTCTCCCCAACTTAAATGTCTAGCTTATCCCTTGCCTGAGTGTTCGTACTTTCAATAAAATGTTGACCCTTTACTTCCCAGCTAATAATGCCACTTGTTTCTTGTGACCTGTGCTTTCTTAGGACATATACCTTTATAAACCCCTGTTAATTATTTGCCGCCTCCCTTGCCGATTCTTTCATCATTTTCTTACTTGCGTTCCCCTTGGTTCTCTTTATTACAACGAATACTTATTTTCACTACTTTCTCTTTCTATGCCACTAAGGTACCTGTCTCCTCCTCAGCATATAGCATTATCAGCCTAGGTAAAATGCTTACTCTTGCTTTTTTTCCGTTGGAGTCTTCTTGAGCACGTGACCACTTGAAACGGGAAGTAGTCACAACAAATTGAGAAAAGTAGTGCTACTCTTGATTTGGAAATATACATGCTGTCCCGAATGCTGACTCAAATGTCAATAGTTGGGACATTTCGGCACTTAGGACAGTAGTTTTTTTTATTAAAAATGTGGTACTTCTTTTCTCAAATGGTAGTAGATCTGTCCTGCATTTTCCAGAGGTTTCACTGAAAATGAAGTATAGTTGGCACTATTGTACACATGGCACACAATATTTCAAGGAACAAGGATTACTTGAGCATTAACTGTGGACAAAATGGTGCAGTTTTGTGTTTCTATCACATATGTTTAACAACATATCAAAGCAGATTGCTTATGATCAATTATTTATATAGAGAAAGTACAGCAACTCCATAATGGTATTAGATGATCTTATGGAAATAGCCCAATAATATATGCTAAGTTCATATATATACTGCATGTACAGCAACACTATTACGGTATTAGATTATCTTGTTCAAATATCCCAATAATATATTTAAAGTTCTCTTTTTATCTTGTAAAAGTCATCTTTCTTATTAGCATTTAAAATATAAAAACTTAAAATGTTTGATAAACAAAATCATTTAATGGCATGAATATATGCATAATTGAAACTTGTACTGGACACATTTTGCGCTGAAAAATATGGTGGCGAATGGGGCCTTAAATGCCACCAAATATTGAAGCCCATACTTCAACATTTTCCGGGGGGGGGGGGCTCAAGACCCCTGGAATGTTTTGCACCTTCGGCGCTCCCAAACCAGTGCTCTGCAAGAGAAGTAATTTCCACCTATGTTTCGCTTTTGCATAGCTGTATTCCCTCCATGTGTTTTGCTTGTCAAACCAAACCATACCAAATCAGTGTGAAGAAATAATTTTCAGTCCTGACTTAAGACAGGTGGTCACCCATAGAAGGCAACTGGTGGTTTTAAACTGGTCGTCTGAACCTTTGAAATATTTTTCATTAACAATAGAATAAAGTTTCTTTCCAAAAAATGTAAGCCCCAAATTCATTATTGGCACCAAAGATGAAGAGAGACATGGTAAACCTGGCACTTTTTGGTTCTTCTGACCTGTCAGTAAGCGGAATTGAAAGCAAGAAAAGGAAGTAAGTTTATATCATTTTCATGGTATTTATTAGTCTGAAACATTATGAATATGCACTATTTCCATTACAAGATCTGTCTGCTGTATATCTACACTTCGTTTGGATGCACAGTATTTTGGCTCCAAATTCTTCTGATGAAACTACCCACCTTTGAATTTTGGGGTTTCTCATTTCTTTGGTAAACAAAGTTTTGTGAGGTTTATGGTTAATGGCTGTGAATCTGCTCTCCACAAGTATGATCTGAGAAACACACAATATGGCAGAAGGATTCATTTCAATTGCCAATTATTTCAATTGTTTCCTGATAATTGATTAGACATTGAATGACTCGTTCAACTCCTTTGTGATCATTCTATATTGGATTCTAAGACATGTTTAATGACTTGTTCAACTCATTTGTCAACGTCCTACACTACGATTCCGCCTATAGCATGACCACAAATATGAGTATAAAGCATATGTGGATTATTGACCCGTGGCTATGCCATAACCTCACGACTTCAACAACGCTTTGAAAGTTTGGAGACTCTTCTCTCGTTTCTTTCCCTGTACTAAACGTTGATTTTGCTTTGTCAAATTGTACAAAGGAGCTGCTACTGCAGCATCACTGGATAAAGTTAATTTGTGAACAATAATTGCACACAAACAGATAGAATCTAACTCATTTCAAAGTTATACCACTTCCAAATCTTTTGCATATTAGTTGTTTTGTATCTTTACTATAAATGATATCATATATTATCAATCTATCTACCTATATATATATATATATATATATATATATATATATATATATATATATATATGTATGTATGTATATGTGTGTGTGTGTGTGTGTGTGTGTGTGTGTATGTGTGTATGCACAAAAACACACTTTCCTATCAATCGTGACAAGACTTTATCCAGGATTCTTTTAAACTTTTCTGGGCCAGTGGTGGAACTAAAAGACATTCTAAGAAATTCATAAAGACCTTTATAACACATAAAAGATGTCTTCAGAATATCTTGAGGTGAAACAGGCATTTGCCAAAGCCACTCCTTAACTCTTTAAGTGCCAGAAGCATCTATAGTTGAACAATGGTGGTGTGCTGGAAGTGAGTGTAATTTATGTTTTTAGTGTCTAATTAAACCAGCCATAGGCTGTCAATGCCATTGTTATGCATGAACCTAACTACATATGTGTTTACCAGTTCACATCAATCTATATCATGGGTAGTGTTAAAAATGCAGATAAGAAGTCACATGATGGCGTCATAGCATCCCGATAAACTTTTACTGATACAAGGTGGGAAGCCACAGAAGCTCAGGCAGCAAGCAGTCTGGACAATGCCGCAGGGACCAATGAATATGGACTGCATGAATTGTTAATTAATGGAATAGAATGATATAAATTGTTGCCAGAATGACTCATTTCATATCTTTGCTACTTGTTTTTGGTATTATAAATGCATTTTTGAGAGATTAAAATCATTAGACAGTCAACTAATGCTTAAATTTGAGGAAAACAGCAAAAAATTCAAAGTTAGCAGCTAGGTCACGTGACTTTAGGTGACCTTGAGATATTTTTAGCAACAGATATGCAAAGCATTAATGCCACACTCATTGTTGTAACTGATTGAAAACATGCTGTCTTGTGTTTTGTACAAGATTGCTACTAATCTTTAACAAAGAACTTTTTCAAGAATATGCCAAGAAAAGAATGAACACCAATGAAGGATTTATACTGTTCTTATTGGTGACAATAGGGATGCTGACCCCCTGAGTTATAAATAGGCTGAAATGGTATAAATGTTTGTCAGAATATTTCATTCAAAGTATCTGCTGTTTCTTTGGTGTTGTATGTGTTTTTTGAGTGATTAATAACATAAACTCCCAAGCAATTCTGACATTTGCTGAAAAACATCAAAACTCCATGATTTCTGCTGGGTAACATGGTTTGAGTGACCTAGATTTATTTTTGGGGGAACAAATATCCAATGACCTCAACCTAGACCCTTTAAAGTCATAGTTTATTATATGTAAAGTCATCTCATTATCTGTTAAAATTGCTGGTTTGATGTGGCAATGGGGCTAGTCCATCATAGGAATGTGAAAGTGATAAACATAAGACAAGGGAAGGATATTAATTATCATGAGTGTTTCATCAGGTGCTTCATATGAACTCATTTTATATTAGAATATTTCATTACATCATGTTCATTGTAACTAGTTTCAACAGATTTGTAAATGTTTTATATGTACTTATATCCGCTGTCCCTCATCTGGAGCCTAATGAAATTAATTAATCAATCAATTGATCTCAGCACCACCTACCTGATTGAAGATGATCTTCAATCAGTGGTAAGGGCCAGCTGTTTATCGTGGTAATGTCAATGAGTTTTCCACTGTCTATACAAAGCTGTCAAAACCATCTGGTTTTGGTACCAAAGTGACAGGTGAAGCCCAAGGACTGGAACTTGGTCTGATGTAGTCTTCCAGCCTCTTGCTTGCTTGTGTTCTGTAGTCCTTTGTTTTGCCAAAGATGTTCTTTAAGCTCACTGATTGGCAGGAGGAAGTCCTTGTTTATCCATGACCATATGATCCATGTCACAAAATCCATGAGAGCCAGGTTTTTTTGTTTTTTGTTTTTTTGTTTCTTTTTTTGACAGGAAATGTTCTGATGATTTTTACCACTTTGTCAATGGTTGGATATCCCACTCGGCATTCAGTCAAGATCAATGAAGTTTTCTTGTCCAAGGCGGAAATGGAAAGTATCAAATATGGTTTCAAAGACCAATGCTTCTTAAACTATGTTAATGTATTCTTGGAATAACCCCAATTCCATGCCCTTTTTTAAGCGGTCATGCCCACAAATCATGTCATGATGAGTGCCTTTGACCACAACAACGGTCACAACTGCCCCTTTGTCAATTTTGACCTCAGTTTACCCTAAAATGATCAATGTATGTCCTGAAAAACTGACAATATAAGGGAATGGTTGTAAAAGCCTTGATATTTCCAAACATTGGCTTAGTTTATGAATCAGTATATGATACAAAACAGTTACCCATGTTCTTGATTTCAGGACAGCTTTGTACCTAGTGCACAATAAAACAAGGGTAACGTCCAGCCTGTGGTATAAGGCACTTATTGTCACTTCTAATTTAACTCTTACTGTCCACAACTTTTGGGGGTGGGGCTGGGAAGATAGCTTCTGTTGAGGCATTTCTCTTCAGATGCATCTCGTTTCTTCTTGTAACAGTCCTTAATATGATGGCCAGGCCGGTGACAATAAACATTTAACTATTTGAATCACTATTTGGTATTAAACATCTGGGAATACTAGGTCTTTCAGATGCAAATTACAGCCTCTGCAGATTGGGCAACCTGGATCCCAATTTCTTTTGAGACCTATCTCAGGTTTCCATTATATTGAGTACTTCCTTCATTCCATTTTCCAACGATCCAACGTCAATGGGTTCTTCCTGTGGGGGGTTCTCTTTTCAAATCATATAACATTGTAAATCATGCCTCTGGTTCCTCCAAATTTTAATGACTTTTCTAATGTGTTGGGTCTGTTTTCTACCATGTATTTCTCAGCCAGTTCTTAATTATAACTTCTTTGCTGATTGTTTTCATTTTGTCTGATCTCTTCTGGTCTGCATATCATACAGCCATACCATTATTCAAGGCATTCGATATGTGAGTAATACACTCTGTTTAAGGTTGCATCTGTGTGGCGTTCTTGATTTAAGGTCACGTTTGAATTAGCTTGACCTTTTGTGCTGTCTGGCGTAGTTGCTATTCTTGTGCGACCTTCTGAATTTGTAGACAGGCCAATTTTTCCCTCAGGCGATTGACTTGTTTGATAATGTCTTTTTTTTTTAACCTTAATTCTCGACGACCTTGGATTTCCCATTATCTTTCAGCAAGCCAGTGATTTCATTCTTTCTTCGGTCTTTCTTTAGGGGATTGATCCTCTTCTGGCTGTGAATGTGGAGTTATGTGGTGTTGGTAGCTGTCAGTGGAACTGTCTTGTGCTGGATTGTCCTCTTCAGAATCCGTGATGATAATAAAATGTGGCTCACCTTCGTCAAAACTACTGCTGAGGATCCTTATATATTCCAGGTGTGCTTGAGTTATTAAAGAAGATGAAGGAGCGACGTCTGGCAAACCTCAGCCATTATATAAAGGATGCCCCTTAGGTAGAGCCTTTTTTGCACATGGACCCCCTTGTGTCAAATAGACATGTAACGGTCCAGTGCTGGAAGTAGGAAAACCACAAAAATATTCACTTCCGTGAACAAAGAACAATAATTTGCCCATATAAGTGTGTGTGTGTGTGTTCGTGCGTGCGTGCGTGCGTGCGTGCGTGCGTGCGACCGTGAGAGAGAGAGAGAGAGAGAGAGAGAGAGAGAGAGAGAGAGAGAGAGAGAGAGAGAGAGAGAGAGAGAGAGAGAGAGAGAGAGAGAGAGAGAGAGATGTGTAAAAACTGGTCCACATGGTATCCAAGTTGTCATCTCCTTTGGTGTTTGTCATTTGCTGCATATTGGATATATGAGTGGCAAAATAGTTGTGTAGGCCACATGCATATGCGGCTGTTAGCCCAGTCTCTGAATTGGGCTTCTGGCAAGCATGTTGACAAGCAAGGTTGGCACAGCTCTACATATAATCCATTGCTCAAAGGGGGGGCTGTGCCTATGACCAATTTAGGCCTCTCTAGTGAACATTGACTTAAAACCTATATTAATTCATAACACTCGTGATATTATCTATCGGCCTGAATAAACTGACAATCATTTTAACAGAAAATTAGGAGACCGCCTTTCAGTCAAGGTGGGTTTGCAGATTTTATAGATTAGGTTTGAACAGACACACACACACACACACACACACACACACACACACACACAACACACACACACACACACACACACAAGTACGTACGTACTGTATGTCGTGTGGTCCCCTATTACGTGTCACTCATGAACTAAGATTTAATTTAATTTTATGACAGTCAGTTCCTGCTGATTCATAAATTAAAACAAACAAAACTTCCCTCTTTGGGCTGTGGTGCATGTTTGTTCACTTATCAGTGTAAAACTTCCTGTCTGTTTATTATTTTCTAGTTGCTGCATGTACAAAATCCCTTAGTTTTCCATTCGTTATTTTGGGGAAATATTGCCCCCAGAATGCACCAGAGATGGTCATTTTCACATATATTTTGCTAATTGTCTCCCACTCAGTCGCTATGCTCTTTCGCCATTCGCCTTCAGAACCCTCTAGGATGGGCTACGCCTCTGCTGACTTTAGTTCTACATACAAAAAGCTTGGTAAAATAGTCTGCCTTTGATCTTTGCCTTGCCTTCGCGCGTGATCATGTGGATGCACTTACCTGTTCCGTCAGCTGTGAAATGGGAACGGTGTGTAAGTCGCAGCCTCGCCTGATTAAGAAATTTGTGACAGTGAGCTTTTCTTTGAAAATCAAAGCATGTTGGATCTTATGCTGACATGATTGCTCGTGAAAAATTCCGTTCAAAGCAAATAAGTGTACCTATCTCATCTGGAAATTGGACAAATTAAAAAATTCTGTTGAAAACAATTAAGTGTATCTATCTCATCTGGAAATTGGACAAATCTATCATAGTAGTTAAACACTTTTTTATTTGATGCGCTCAATAGATATTGGTTAATTCTAGGCACTTTCCCCATATACGCACAGTACCATTCAGCAGAGTAATATACACAATAATCGACAGTTCCATAATAATAGTAATAATAATAATAATAATAATAATAATAATAATAATAATAATAATAATAATAATAATAATGATAATAATAATAATAATAATAATAATAATAATAATAATAATAATGATGATGATGATGATGATGATGATGATGATGATGATGATAATAATAATAATAATAATTTCAAAATGCAAAAGGTAAAAGTGGAACAACATATCAATATGATATAACAAAGCTGGGGTATACAGCTTGTACAAGTTTGAACCACATAGAAGCCAGTGAACCGTGTCTGGGCACATGTTATAAATATTTGTCACCTGAATCAGAATTTGCATTTGATTCTTTACAGAATTCTTTCGCTGTAGCATCTTTTATTTTGCAGTTATAATCAGGGGACAAATTATGGTGATCGAACAAACAAACCGACACTCGATAGGGTATTTGAGAAGGAAACGGGACAACAGCTGTTATGTTGAGAATAATTGTATTATTTGACATGTTAGGATGTCCAGGTTTACTTTGTGAAGAACTTGATGATTGTTGCTTTCAATATTACTGTCGGGGGTGCCTTGGTGCTCATGAGGCCACCATCCCACCACACGCAAGATGGTTCTCCCGAGTTTTATGGACTTTAAAAAAGAAAAGAGTAAGAGTTAGCCTGTATTTAAGCAAATCTTTAGTATGCCACCCTTTATTTACGTTTATGTATTCTTCCATTCCTCGCTGTAAAGCTTCAGTTAAAAAAAGAGAGACCAAGAGGGTGTATTTGTAACAACGTAGGCTAAAGTAAGCACTCAGATCCTTCATAAACATTGCTTTCCCATTTCCCCCAACCTTGAAATTGTATAGTGCATATTAAATCTTTATTCATTATGATAATGGAAGTGAAGCTTGAATCTTTGTAAATTGAGATTAACAGCATTTTGGGCATATAATTGAATAGAACTGAGAAGGCAAGAAGCCTCCACGTGGAGGCGTCGTGGAGTAAGTAATGAAACATAAAATGTGACTGCAGGCGCATCGTTGGGGGATTTTGCAATTGATTTTCTCAGAGAGAGAAATGCAGGCCACTTGATTGTTTCCATTAATATGTATAGGAGCAACAGTGTCACATCTTCCGTGTTGTGCTTCGCTCCATAGCTGATCCGGTCACTGTCTGTGTCTAAGCCTATAAATTTGTTTAATTTTGAAAATTCTAGGTTTCCACAGCCAAATGAATTTCTATTCAAATTTCCGTCGTGCCTATTGTGGTGCCTGCAGTGATAGAGCCATTTTAGATTTAAACTGCCATGTCAGCTTAAATGAAAGTTGAGATATACAAGGAACGGTTGCAGATTTTGAGTTGGGCTTTCTGGTTGGTCTTTCCAGGATACATACTAAAAGTGTTTTTCTTAACAGAGAAAAGCTTAGCCGGGCAAATAAGTGAACTAATCAAAGTTAATATTTAGGATTAATAGTCCAGTTTAAAGTGTAAGGTTTAATGTCCTCTTCCACAGGCCCTCCCCCCGAAATGGAGTGGAAAGGGACATGACGACCATTTTGGAACGGATGTAACTTTCTTATCTTTGCTTTTTTTCATCAAATTTATGTTTTGAACACATGAAGTGACACTGCTTCGGAACTGGTAGACTTCTTTATTTGTGCATTGAATATTTCATTACAAACTCTGAAATGCTCAAGTGTCCCGTTTCCCCCCTCATTTGTCATATTGGATAGATATTTAAGAATCAAAATCATCAGTTTCGACAACTGAAATGACTCAAACCAAGAATGTGCTTCTTATACTTGTCTACAATGGACACTGCAAAAGAAATTGATAATTGGTTTCAGAATGATCTACACTTTGACATTTGTGATATAGTTCACATGCATCACAGAATCACCTCATCAGGTAATAGGCCAATGTTACCACATTTGGACTTGCCCGGGCCAAGGGCAAGGATGACTGAATGATCTTAACAGGAATGTAAGCCAATCAAGTCGCAATTGGATATATTCATATTTAAATGCGGTCCTTCTCTGTCACCTATTGAGCATAAGAGGGAGCCACGTGTGCATCTGGGCAGATCCATGAATTTGGCATGGTCAAAGTACTTTCTCAATAAAATAAACAACACGAACGCAGAATAATCTCAAGAAAATGTATTAATATATATTTGAAGCATAAAGGATGCCTAAATTGATTAGAAATTGGCTCTCTTCTGGCTGAAAAGGTGTTATTTATGGATGTTTATGTAGTATATAGTACAAATCTGCCCTGATCATGGTGGAAGCATCAGTCTGTTGCCCCGGCAATAAAGGAAGTGAGCAGTATCTCAGTTAATTATGAATGTCTCCTATTGTATGGGATAGGGCACATGTACATATATTTGTAGTAAGTACATAGGTCGTTTTTTTCACCATCCTCAACGCAGGTGTGCCGAATTGATTTGTTCATAAATAAAATTTTCAGAGTTTACGTGGACTGTGGGTCTGTGATCTGCGTGTCCATTGGCGATAATAGATTTTCGACAAGCTGCGGTGCTGTTTGAATTGTTCATTCAGTTAAATGCATTTAGAATTTTTACTTATGACTTATCCACTGGTACTCTTGTACTTAATTCTTGTGTGGATGCACCCGGTCAGTCTTTTCCTCGTTTATTGTCGGCCATGGGCAAGACCTATATAAATAATACACACACACGCGCACACACACACACACACACACACACACACACACACACATATGTAATATAATATGATATGATATGATATAATATAATATAATATAATATAATATAATATAATATAATATAATATAATATAATATAATATAGTTATGTGTTGATAAATAAAAACATGCCAGTTAATCTGTTATAAAAAATATACAGTGCCTGCAGATTTAAGTTGCTGTAAAAACACTTTTGGGACACGAGAAAGTTAAATGCCAAGTGTCAGCATGCCAGGAAGCGGTTTAGTAATCGCCACGCTTGCTTAGTTATGATTGGTCAAGAAGGGCCTACCTGATGGCTTCAGCAAGTAAAAGGTGACCACAGCGGGGATAGGATTAAAGGGGTACTGCGGTGATAATTTACAATTTTTCAGTTGTTTCATATAATAAATGTGGACCCACATAAGAAAATACAAACTTTTTTCCCAACTGGATGAACAGATATTCAGTTTTCTTAGATATTTAACTGAGGGGTTGTAATGTCACCTGGACTAACTGCTACAGCTTATGTAATGACAGCTGAGTGTAACTCTGACAAAAACATGGAAACCTGACCAAGTACACATATTCCACTTTTACTATGGATGAAGCAGTGTGTATAAATATGATCAAATTTACTACACTTAGATATTTACTCATTTTATGAGGATTGATGAGGAAAGAAAAATGCAGAAATCAATACACACAAGCTTACAGCTCCTGTGGTTGTGTATTCAACCACTGAAGCAGGGGTCAACTAATACACCACACTGATAAGATCAAAGAGGGTGATAAACAGAGTACACAAGTAATTATGATATGCCTGCTAATGTGTATCTCTGCTCGGTGCCCCCTCTAGGTGTGTGCATTATATATGAAGGGTAACCCAGGTGACATCACACCACAGAACACCTCCTGGAAATATAAATTAGCTCTAACTAAATCACTGTCTGAGACAAAATGTTGAAAATTTGTCAAATGAACGCCTAAAATGACCATTAAGGACAAAAAGTGTAAACTATCACTGCTGTTCCCCTTTAAACTTTCAGGGCAGCCTGTCTCCAATTCAAAAGACCGGGTGATGCAGATCAGTGTCAGACATCCGAATTTGTTTGGCCCATGAACATAAGTTACCTGGGTGTATGTAAATTTTCTGGTAGTGTTCCGGCTGCGACGTGGTGTTTAACAAGTGAGTATTGCTTAGTTGAGACGCTTGTGTATGCTCTAAAATATTTGGTAGTTTGTGGATCTTATGTGATTCACCATTTGAATAATGTAGGCTTCATAATAAGCCATTTTGAGCTCTTGTATACTGCAATATATATTTTGTAATTGATGCATCTGTGTATGGTTTACCACTGGATAATGTATGCTTGCAAATAAGCCATGTTTGAGCTCTTATATGCTCCAATGTGTTTTGTATTTGGTGTATCTCTGTATGATTCACCATTTAAAAAAATATAGGCTTCTTAATAAGCCATTTTAGTAATTGATGTATCTGTGTATGGTTTACCACTGGATAATGTATGCTTGCAAATAAGCTATTTTTGACCTCTTGTGTGCTCCAATATATTTTGTATTTGGTGTATCTCTATATGATTCACCATTTGAATAATATAGGCTTCTTAATAAGCCATTATGCTCCAATATATTATGCGGATCTCGTGTGAATCACCATTTAAATAAATATGGGTGCATTGAAATAACGAATTTTTTTTGTCAAAGGAGACCAGGGAGTGGTGGCAAGTACGAGTTTACGACAGTTCAACAGAAATTTTGATTAACCATTTCACGTAATATGTTAGATATACAATGAAAGGATGTAGGCAGGCCGCCTTGGGAACCGTGTCGTCACAGCCAATCCACTGTATTTGAACAAATGACAAACCATGAATAGAGACACCTACTAGTTTACATAGCGCCTTTTGTGAAGAAAAATATGTGGCGTGCTTACTAGCCACCTGTCAAGAAAGCAAATTAAATTGTCTGAATTGTATAAACAATTGAACTCCTTTTACGTATTTTGCTTTCTATAACAAGGGGAAACTCGTTTGCGAGTGGTCTGATTGAATATAAATTGTTTCTTTTAAGTCCTGTGTCGCTTTTCTTGACAGTTTTTTTTTGCCAGGAAGTTAAATACCACCCACTGTGCACACACCCACTGTGCACACACCCACCACGATCCGACTGAATGTGTAGTTTAGCTTGCCTTAAAAGTCCTTAAACAAAGGACTCCAAGTCTTTGCTCATAGATGACATTGTACTTAAGGCAGATTCTCTGAATGAAATACAGGATATACTGAACACAGCAGGAGGTATGGGAATAGGCGGATGTTAGAATTCAACAAGGAGAAATCAAGTGTTCGGGAAAAAACTAGCGTGGGGAAGTTGCAAATCTTAAAAGGCTAGCAACAGTTAAGACCAAAGTGAACCTGGCAAGAAACTTAGATTTCTTGTGAAGCCCACTGAGGAGAGGAATACCCTGCTCTGCGCATGGTGCAAAGCAGAGCATTGTAGCACAAGTAATGTTCAAATAAACTCTTCTTAGACTTTTGCCTGAACACTGCAGTCAGCCATCATGGCCAAATACCAATCCCATGGCCCAGCGCACGTAAGGCAAAATTACTGACCTGCGCCAGTAGAAGGCAACGTCGTGAGTTTATTGTGTATATGGTAGGAGTTAAAAACTGATTTGAAACACATTTTGGGATTTAAATTAGTAAAATTTTCGCTGCCGTTTGCAGTTACAATTTTACAAACATATATAGAGATTTACCGATTATGTGTATGACTTGACGTACAGTTTTTTGTTGTCGTTCCGTTCTCGTAAACGATGCTTATTACCTGAATTTCTCATCCTCAATTTTATTTTGCGCCATGAATTATCTAAATTTGTATTGCAAACGTCCCTCATCAATTCTACTGCGATATTCTATTGTACTCCCTTGTTTTCTCAAGACAAACATGGATATTGTCTTTAAATGTAGTGATCATTGCATCCCAGTCGGCCGGTTCGGCTTCGTGGCTCCTCGAAAAAGTAGAACTTTTTCGAGTAGCTACGAACTTAGTACCTTTTCTTCTTAGTGGACCCAACACTTTCTCTTTGAGTACCTGAAATAAATTTCAAATTTGATGTTTTGTAACCGCGAAAATGTAGAGCAAGGTATGAATATAAATACTGACACTTTTGAGAAAAAAAAGAAAAACAACAGCTTACAATATCAATAAGCAAATGCACAAACTTTACCACAATACCAAAAGTTACAAATCCTTATTCAATAGTCAATTACATGTATGTAATGCAACGTTATCCACCATCGGAGGTGTCAGGCAGTGCAAGAATCATGCATGTGGTTTTGCCAGAATATCAATATCAAAAACATCAAATTTAAAGTTTTCGTGATTTGAATCAGCACCTGAATCTTCTGTTGCTAATACTTATCGGTCACTTCCCAGTTGCATCATTTTTAAAGAAACGAGTGTCTCACGCTGTGACCAGGTAAAAATATTAAACTGATGTGAAAGGAGGTAATGTATAAAAGGGGGAAAGAGCATCCATTTCAAACATGTTTCAACAAATGTCCAAGTTACCTAAGCCTTAACAAAATTATAGGTGTGGTTCCGGAAACCCAAACCAACCCTCAATAACTTTTATGAAACATAATAAACGTTTCAAGACACGCTTCCTTATAAAAATTGATCGATCCTGGCTGAAAGATTTTATCGAGTAAGTGTCCGTCATGTGCCGGTATTTTGCAGTAGGGCTATAGTCAACTGAAACTTAGCATTTTATTTCAACTTGTCTCTAGAGTTAACTTGGGCCCGGGAAAAAAGCAGGCTGCATAACCCCGATTGAAAGATTTCATCCATTAAGTGGACGTCATGTGCCGTTATTTTGCAGTTACGTCAACTCAAACACAGCATTTTATTTCAGCTTGTTTGGAAGGTTAACTTGGGCCGGGGAAACAGCATAGCTGAATAACTACGATTGTTTGGCGAGCGTTATCGTAATATTTTGCCAGGCTCCAGGAGTTGCTCTCCGAGTTAGCAGGGTACACGGTTGTTTAGGTAATATTTTAAAAAATGACTTACTATCTTAACTTTCATCTGCCCACTGGGTTGTGCCTGAAGCAATTATCACCATTAGTTACAAATACAAAACCAATACGATACCTGGAACCGGCAAATGATGAACGCCATTCTGAAGATGGCGCGTATGGATTTGGATATCAAGTGAATCGTGGCCACAGCATATATAATATAATTGTTGATGCTCTGAAATATTTGCAACATATATACTTTTGGTTTCATATGTTACACCCCCCTCCCCCAGATCGTCCCAAGAATCCTTATTTACAAACCATTGGGCGCGGAAATGGCAGCCCAGTCCGTAGGTTAGTCCCAATTGGACATTTTGAAGAGGTAGTATCCAAAATAGATGTGTGATTAGTGTTAACGGAAGGTAAATTTGTCTAATGACTGTAATGTAAAATGTATAATAGGATTTTTCCAGTGTGAGTATTACATAAAAATGTAAATACTATGCCATAAAGTTAGCAGTTGCTGGCGGCGGTGGGCTCCAGATTAGGAATATTGTATTAGACACTGAAGTCGCCCCTTGGCTATGAATTAAGTTGCAGCATTGGGCACAGGATCTAAGGGCCCCCACTGAGTCAAAGTTGGAGCTTAGTGGAGAAGGTTGTCTCGATAGTGCCAATTTTGTATCAGACACTGAAGCTGCCCCCAGGCTATGAATTAAGTTGCAGCACTGGAAACAGGAGATAAGAGCACCCACTGAGTCAAAGTTGGAGCTTGGTGGGGCAAGGCTGCCCCGATAGTGGATACAGGTCCAAAAGTACCGGACTATTATATATAATAAATAGAAATAAATAAATAATTTCCTAGCACACATTATTTCCACTTCAATAATGACACGCACGACAGTCATTTCTGACATGAGAACAGCCAATATCTTACGGACATTTATGGAAATTATTGTTCAATGAATCACAAAACCCAGTGTTTTGTGCATGAAACCATGAGTTTTGTGATTCAAAGCGCTGAGGTTCGTAAGAATATCATGGGTGTTGTTCACAAAACTTTGGGTTTCTCTGAAACTATAGTTTTGCTTACAAAACGCTGGAATTTGTAGCTCAACTCAGGGTTTGTTATGCAAAACCCTGGGTTTGAAGTAAATCTTAGTGTTTGGTAAATTTGTATGTGAAATTCCAAGGTTTTGCAAGCAAAAACCTAGAATTTCATATGAAACCCAAAGTTTGGTTTTGTGAATCATTGAACAAGATAAATTCCATAGACGTTTTCAAGTAAATGAAACAAGGTAGTTGCAGTGTAAACACTGTGCCCTTATAATAGATAATTTTGAATGTGTCCGCATACAAATGAATATGCGTACTTTCTTTCAGTAATGTTTTGTTTCATTTCATTTCAGTTTTTTAAGCTTTTGTCGAGTTAAACCCAAAGTATCCCCGTTTTGACCCCGTGTCGTTTATACAAATTGGCAAAACAAGGAAAGTTCGAAGTGTTTGGCATTACCTTGGAGAACATATTAGGGCAAGTGATTTTTAACCACCAGAATGAATTTAAATATTTGATACGTATTCTTTTCTTCTCTTTACTTTCCCCTTTCTTATTGTTAACAATACAAAGGTTTAAAATATTGTTCAACTTCTCTCAGAAAAAAATGGAGCATAGGCCATTTACTGGACCGACGCCCTGCATTACACACGCACCGCCAAATTACCACAGATTAATACAGCCCGTTTTTTCAATGTTGTTGGTACGTTCAAGACCACCCAGAATTTTCATGCTATAACTTTGCTATTCCAAGGAATAGATTCGAAATAAACAGATAAGAAATGTGGGCTGGAAAAGATTTATTTCCATTGTTTATGCACCATCCGAACGGGCTTTTTCCTGTATCGGGTGAAATATCGCTCACGCTAATAAGATATGCTTAATGATGTGTATCGATTGATCGTGCACAATTCAAGTTCGGAAAACGGACCATTGTTTCGTAGAAACCAGTTATTGCTGGTTTTGGTATGGCTGAAAAGCTGAGGCCTAGGAAATTACATATAGCAGAAAAAGTGTAACAAAACTTTGAGTGAAAAAGGTACATCTTGCACTTTGAAACAAACAATTGAACATTCACTCTGTTGGACATAAAATCTCGCCACAATAAACAAAAAAATACAAAAACATAAAGTTCAGACGCAAAGATGGTCCAAAGAC
This sequence comes from Hermodice carunculata, assembly GCA_964020975.1. Classification (NCBI taxonomy): domain Eukaryota; kingdom Metazoa; phylum Annelida; class Polychaeta; order Eunicida; family Amphinomidae; genus Hermodice; species Hermodice carunculata. The sequence continues at coordinate 3,739 of CAXHWN010001602.1, read as the reverse complement.
CTAGCTTTGATCCACATACAAATGTATTCATCCATGTATAATTCCTTTCTGGTCCATAGCATTCACTTCAAAATGGGACTATCGACAATTTAAAAAAAACAAGTGGATATGTGCGTTTCCCATTTCAGCTAGGCGACTGGTGCCAAAGGTTGTAGGTTCAAGTCCCGCTCGTTCCGAAAATAAAACAAACAGGAATTAGAAAATTTATACCTAGTAAATAGAAAAGAACTAATATATTCTTACCAAAATTGGTTTGTTGTGCCAGAATAAGTTTAACAGATAAGAGCAATTACTCAAAATAAAAGCTAAACATAATAAACACAATGAAGTAGGCCAGTTATGACTATATGGATATGATGCAATTAAACGTAGTCATATCATAACGAGCCTTGTTACTCTCAAAAACCATATTTTGCTTCAAACAGGATGGCTTATGTATCAGATATAACTGTGACGATATAGTGCCGAAATTCATAATTCCATGTAAACACAAAAAACTCACACACAGAACTTATTAGGAGCATAAGACGCATGCCATTTTAAGTTTTCATGTCGTGGAAAGTTTTGTAAACTGAGTGCATTATCATAATAAAAGAGTATATGTAAATAATGTCATGTAATGTTAACAAAAGTAATGAAAACTCTAGTTCCAAATGTAACACTTCTCTTGAAACTGTATAAGATACATATCTATGGATAGCATACACAGATAACTTCCACTTCCAAGACAATTGTTACTTTATTACCTAGAACAAAAATGAGATGCTGCAGTCCAACTACATCGCCAAATCTGATGGTTCTACGTCTTGTCCAGGGTCGTGACGGGAGAGTTCCCGTATACGTGATCCTGTTTCATTGATCAAACCATCTGATCGTTGTCCATAAACATTTTAAGGAAGGCAGTGCCCCGGGGCAGTGCTGTTGACATATTTGGCAAATGTCTTGCTACCCCAAGTTCAAAGGTCTTATGTACTGAGGGATTGTAATCTTTGAAGGCACGAGTCTTCAGATATTACAATGCCTGTGCCTTTCAACCCGGCCTTTTCCGAATCCCTTTAAATTTTTGTATACCAGAATTGAAATTTAACGATGAGACTGCCTTATAAAACCTTTGTTGGAATTCTGTGTGTCTTGCATGTGTGCCACCTCAATCCCTTCTTCAGCCATTTGTAAGTTTAATTTTGTCACACACCTCTGGCACCACACGTGCACAGTTCTCATTAGGTCCATTTTCTTTCCGACCTGGTACCCTGATACAACTTCTTCTTGAGTGTTGTTCATTTTCGACGCAGTGTGCCCTTACCCGCAATAGTTCTTCATTTATTGTTTTGTATTCATTCTCAGTTCTCATTAGGTCCATTATCTGTCCAACCTGGTATGCTGATACTATGGTGGCTCAATGGTGCCAACCAAAAGGTTTTTTTTTTATCTCGTAATAACAAGATAAAATCCCCGAGTTTTTATCTCGTAATTACGAGATATTAAAAAAAAAAAAAAAAAAAAAAAACTTCTGGTTGGCACCACTGAGCCACCATATGATACAACTTTTTCTTGAGTGTTGTTCATTTTTGACGCAGTGTGCCCTTACCCGCAATAGCTCTTCGTTTAGTGTTTTGTAGTCATTCTCAAATATTTGCCTTTTTACCTCCTTGGCCATCGTATTTTTGTCACTAGGTTTAGAACTCGAGTCTTTATTTCTTGCAGGAGGTCAGTCTTCATTGTATCAAACATGGTGACACCTTTTGCTCTACTGCTTGCATATCTCGAGTATTTTTGTGTTCTCTGTCGCAATTTGTACTGATTCACTTGTATGCTTAAAAGGTCGGAATAACTTCACAGTCACTTGTGGGTAGAATCAATATCAACACTGCCATGATTTTTATGTTTTCCCATAGTTACCCATGTGTAAACACAACCGTTCCCAACATATGTGTGGAACGATTTTACGACCGAAATGAAATAAAAGGGAGATTCCTATTGGTTGTTGTTTTATTTGGAAGCCAATCGGATTACGTAAGATAGAAAAGAGTAACTGAAAGTTCTTTCTTGAGTGACGTGCCTTAGCAACGCAATGTTGAAAGTGAACAAAATGGAGTCGAAACGGCTGCTGCAAGCACGCTAAACTAAATAGGTTTTTGACAAAAACATAGGATTTAACGCTGTATGGGAGAAAAAATCCACATGGCCGTGTCATGGTGAATGGATTTATATAGCACACGTTTCCAACCGTTCACTGCTCGCCAAAGGCTCGCAGTGAATGGTAAAACTCGTGCTGTCTAAAATCTATTCCCCATGACACGCCCATGTGGATTTCTATATTTCTGCGCGTATTTCTGGAGACAATGATGTTGAACTGGATCAGGATCTACTCTTTCTTTTTTTGTCCAAATAAACTAACACCACAAATCTTTAAACATATTTATTTTTATTTGATTACACAAAAGTACATGATACATGACTTATCGAGGGGTTCTGCAGGCATGGAGAATCACAATGTACATACAGGACACACAGGACAGAACAATATACATTAATTGACTTTGTACCAAAATATTTCCATATTTTCGGTTACAACGTAGCTTTTGCACCTGAATGTCCCCCAGGTACAGGTTATACAGTTAAAAATAAAACGTTTCATTTGATTTGTTTGGGCATCGACCTGCATATCTTGAATATGATTATTTTCAAATGACGCACAGAGAAATGCCTTATACAGTTTGACAACCCACGCAGCCTCACACTTCCTGCTTGATCAAATGCGTTTTCATACTTACATCATAGGTGACTATGTGAATGCAAAAACAAACTCACAAGCTATTGGTGCTGTTGTTATTATCATTATCATTATTACTTCTATTATATCATCATCATCATCATCATCCTCATCTTCATCGTCGTCGTCGTCGTCGTCCATACGAGTGTTCCAAAAGAAAGACACCAAATATATCTAGATCTTGCAGGGTCGACTTTATAAATCTTTCACTTCAAGGACCTTGTATTTCTATATCGTATACACCGGCAGTGCTATTATAGGGTAAATACAGTGCGGGATTACTTTTTACTTTTTCAGGAACAGCACAATCCAAAAGACACCCGCATTATATCGTACAACCCATTTTCCAGGATGTGTTAGTTCTGTCATTTCTTTTTACTTTTATCCAAACAGTCCAACCCAAAAGAAATGCCGCGATATTTCTACTCTATAAGTTTTACTATCACTTGAAATTTATCCATGAAAGTTTAATTCAGGCAGTGCCAGACCTGACCTGAAGAGCAGCTTTACAGGAATGTTCATTCAAGCTCTGGACCAGCCTGGCGACCATATTTGGCCGGGTGGCGACCCAGCGGCGCTACAGAAGTACAGATGGACACAACCTTGCATTCTGAGTGGATGGAACTAGACAAAACACAGTAATATGCATTACTTATTCATAATATTATCACCAGTACGAAACACGTGCCTGCGAAATGTAAATGATTCCTATATACAGGTGGTATGGTATGGACCAGTGGTTCACTTTACAGCTTTTTACAAGGTGCGTTGGGTTTGCCATTTCTTTTTACCTTTACAGGAACAGTCTATTTCTCCATCAGTACATTTGCTAGTATTATGCAAGTAGATGTAATTTGTGGAATTTATAGAAATAAGAAATCACTCAAATATGTCGATTGAAATAAGTGCCTACCTTCCATATGTTGATATAAAAATGTAGTTTCTATTATTCTAAGACCTAGAGTT
>CAXHWN010001601.1:0-32000 GCA_964020975.1 Hermodice carunculata | reverse complement strand
ACATTATTCTGTTGTGTAAATTATTAGGATCTTTTCCTTTGCCCCCTTCTGTCACTGACATACCTGTGCCCAAGAAAATAATACAACCCACACAACGTGTTCTTAATTTATAAATGATAAAATCTTCAAAGCCGGTCTTGAATGTCCACCCCTTGCCTGGGAGTTCATAGACGCCTCATTTGGAAAGCGCTACGTGATAAAATTAAGTTGTATTACATTCTAAAGTCGAAAATTCATATCTGAATATCAATCATCACTCGCAAAGAAAAGCCCAGATGTAAATCAAGGTCTGCTTCAGTGTTTTTATTTACATTTGACATTCATAAAAAAAAAAATTTCTCAAGATTGATGACAAGAAAAGTCATGACGACACATCTTGAATCTATGGATTTCCTTGTCATGGGTTGGCTGCGGCAGCGAAGCTTACGACCCATTTGACAAATAGTTAAATACCCATCTTAAGACATGCCATCTTCAAGGGCGTTGCTATATATATATATATATATATATATATATATATATATATATATATATATATATATATATATATATATATATATATATATATATATATATATATATATACACACACTTTTAACAGAACTTTGGATTTCTCATTGGAAGCCAAAGTAGCACGTACCACTCTTCCATCCATTCTTCCTGCCTGGAACGTCCATCTGGAGCCCTGTCAAAAATGGTAATCAACGAATGAAACCGATCAACAATAAGGGCAATTTGATGTCCTTTATCATCATAGAGTTTTCAATGTTATTGTGGCTTCAGTTTGTTGAGCTACTTATTCGCGTTTAAAAGATAATTTTTTGTCGATTTGCAAACAAACAGCTCCTCACTCCTAACCAAAAATATAATTGAAGTCATGAAACGAGACATGATGCTCTGCTCCAAGAATAGGAAAAAACTGATCATACACGCACGCACGCACATACAATATATATCTATATATATATATATATATATATATATATATATATATATATATATATATATATATATATATATATATATATATATATATATATATATATATATATATATTGTATATATATATATATACATATATATATATATATATATATATATATACAATGAAATAGAGCTTTATTGTTTGGAGACTTTCAACATGAGGAGTGAGTGTCATTATGGGGTTTGTTTTACATTTCTTGTGCGGGATGTCCATTTTTAAAGTATTGTTAGGATTTGCAATATCAAAGTTTTGTATATGGGCTTCGCTTCCGTCATGGATTCTCACATATATATTCCAATATCTGATTAATTCAACAGCCATCAATTATAAAAGTATCAGGACGGACAAAATCTTTTGATGGAAGACATAAATTATGGGTATAAGTCGGTCTATGAAGTGTAAAATGTTTTTTTGAACAATTGTGTTTCATTCCCTTTTCAGTTATTCCCTACCATCATTGTTTATTTTGGTAGTTCGCGATCGGCGCTACGGTTGCCTCAGGCGTTAACCAGATTTTCTTATATGCAATTTGAGTTGAATTGGACCCCTTACCAAGAAACATCATATATTCTTGCGCACATACCCCGGTTATTTACCGTTTCTAAGTTTATTCCAGCCCTTATAGTCAGATTATTCCTAGTCAGTTAGTTCGAGAAATGCCTCCACACAAAACGTTTATATCCAGGCTTCTTACCATGCATGATAATTTTAGTTAATTTTGTTCCCAATGGAAAGTTCTGCAAGAATAAGGAAAGAAAAATGTGAATAAAAAATAGGAACACGCATATAGTTTTGGCAGCAGCGACAATCCGCCGCAATAATACAGTCACACGGATAGAAAACTAAAGGTATTACTAAGAATTAATATGTAGGAATACCGAAAAATGCATTCCAACTCATGATGCACTATATTTCATGCGCGTGCAATATACTTCCGCAGTTGATTTTGTGACGGTACAACGGCATAGTCAGAGCCGCAGATAACATTGCTCCGCCAGATGTCCATAAACCATGTTAGCCTTAAATGCAATGTGCTACCTAAGGGGTTTCAGACATGTACATATTAGCAAATGTGCCCAGATATTATGGGAAGCTATAAATGTCCAAAAACTGTGGTAAAATATATACTTGGTATATACTGCCCATAGTCCGGTTTATGGAGGACAATGGACCTGGAGACAATGGACATGACCCATTCCTTTGTATGTATATATATATATATATATATATATATATATATATATATATATATATATATATATATATATATATATATATATATATACACATATACATATATATATATTGGACAGTGTATAATTGTCCATATACCACCCAAGACGGTTTTGTATATATATATATATATATATATATATATATATATATATATATGTATATATATATATATATAATATATACATATAAAAGGTCTTGCAATGACATTAATTCTAACCGGTAAAATGATAGCATAACGACTTATATACATCCAGCCATACTTCCTCCCTAGTGTATTGTATTTGTGTCTTTTTTGCCCAGAACCACTTCCTAGTAGTCATTACGCTATTCAGCAGTCCAAACTCTTTACTCTACATAAGCTAAGCTATGTAAAATTATATCAAATTGCAGCGATGTCTTCGTTACGAACGTCCTGACTACAGTCAACCATGAAACAACTATGTAGCTTTTCGACTTCAAAGAATACAGCCAGCCACCTCAGCCAAGTATCGATGGACTTTTAATTACCTTTACCTGTTTATCATACAGACTGTTTATCACGTGTATGTGTTAATAAAATGATTTAAATCTTTTCAACCTTTTCCGTGGGTATTATGAAAATTCAGTAAAGTGTTTCCAGACGTGTATATATTTATTTATTCATTTGTTTCTTTAATTAACTCATTGATAAGTTAATTAATTAATTTTCAGAAACAGAGAATGGCGTAACAAGAACTTCGGACGTGCTCTAACATAAATGTGTTAAATATCCATCCACTGACAAAAATGAAATACATATCCATGCAAACTTTTGTCCGTTATTGTGTCCAACATGAAGCTAAGACTAGCTATGCAAATTTAGTACAACTTTAGTCTTTTGAAATTCCTTTTGACAATCTTTGTGTTTCTGATCAAAAGTGACATGAGGTGACCAGCTAGATGGCTCTTGCGACAAAATAATTTGTTTCAATCGAGGACGACTGTTATCTCAGACAACACACACACACGCGCGCGCGCATACACAAACACACACACACGCGCGCGCGCGCGCATACACAAACACACACACACACACACACACACACACACACACACATATACACACACACACACACCATATAGAGGACTTCATAAATGTAGGACATGCTTTTGTCTGGGTCACAGCTCTGAGTACAGTTGACAGTAATCACATCCTCCATATTATTGTGCACCTCTCTTTATGAAGTTTAATGCACAGCAACGCTCATACAAGTCAAAAATATGAACCAACTCAAATCTTCAATCTCTGACTTATTGTTCTGATAGTACAGCAACATCTTGACTCTTCTAATAGCTGGTACTCTGATCAAGTCGCTCTGTTCTTTGATTAGAATTGCGACATGCACTTAGCCATGGCAGACCTATTGGGTTAATGATAGAATCTACAGCTTGTGTCCCCAACTTAAGTGGCTTCATATTTCATATTTCGATATCACCTTGTTACCACGAAACTTTTTTGTGTGGTTTTTTTTTTTATTTATTTTTATTTTATCTTATCTTATTTATGTTTTGTTGTTTTTTTCTCTTTTTTTCTCTTTTTTTATTGTTTTTTTTTTTTTTTTTTGTTTTTGTTTTTGTTTTTGTTTTCTTGTTTTTGTTTTTTGTCTTTTTTTTGTTTTTTGTATTTTGGTGTTTTTGTTTTTGTTTTTTGCTTTTTTTTCGCTCTATTTTCTGGTTTGCTTTGTACTCTATTATGCACATGGATGCTGTATTGAACTTGGTAATGATCGTTAATTCTATAATGGTAGCTGGTCATAATAAAACAAAATAAAATAAAATGAAATAAAATGAAATAAAATAAAATAAAATGAAATAAAATAAAATAAAATAAAATAAAATAAAATAAAATAAAATAAAATGAAATAAAATAAAATAAAATGAAATAAAATGAAATAAAATAAAATAAAATAAAATAAAATGAAATAAAATAAAATAAAATAAAATAAAATAAAATAAAATAAAATGAGTGTTCTCTATATGTCATGTAGTACCAAGCATGTGTTGTAACAGATTCAACAATTTCATGAGTTCTACTGAAACCAATTGATTTATCCTGTAAAAGACTCGTTCATTGTTTCATAAGATGGAGAATTGTTAGTGCAAAAGGTGATTTAAGATAATCATACTTTAGGGAAAATTACAGAAAGCACCGAACAGAACCGAGTGAAGTGAAACCATAAAGCCCCAAATGCTGGTTTCTTGTTGACAATACACATCGTGTGTGCCCATTTTACCACCCTTAATTTTTTTTGGATTCTACACGTATTTATGTGCTAACGTATGATGCATTAAGTATTTAATACAATACACTTGTTGGAATGTAGTGCGGGTGTTTGTTTATCTGCTAATAAAAAATGTCAGTAACTATGAACGAAATCGATTATTAACATATTTAATCAATTGTATTTGTGTCTTTTTGCCCAGAACCACTTCCTAGTAGTCAATATCCTATTCCGCAGTTCGAACTCTTTACTCTCCATAAGCTAACCTGTCCCTGTCTAACCTGTATATATATGGAATTACTATTGTCTATATTGCACACGTTCCTCTGTAAAATTTTGACATAGGCTGTATCAGCCCAAATAAATTAAAGGGTCTTCAGCGGGTAACTACTCAACATGTTTCGGAGCCTTTTACCCGTACACGTCTCTCTGAGTAGCGGCTCCTTGCCTAAGCTAAATATTTAGCAAAGACAACCCACATAATAATGAATAAATATGAACGTGGCAATTGATGAATTAGCTAAATATGTGAAGTTTTGCTTGTAAATGCAGAGCTTCATATCAAAGAAGAATACCTGTCAAACAAACCATAATTACCAAATTTTCATAGTACAGGTTCAGATAAGAACAATTTGACTTACCCCTGAACCAAAATGTACCCTTTCTAGCTGGACAGCTTTTCCTAGTTAAACCATCCGCCAATGTTTAACTGAAGTGGAAACAAGCTGGGGCATTATATTCAGTCCCAGTGATTGTAAAATAAACAGTTGCAGCTAGACCACCTGTACAAACCAAGGAAAATCCTAACAAGGACTGCAACAATGTACATCCTGTACCAGAGATGTAAAACAAACTCCATGATGACACCTACTCCTCAAACAATTAAGCTCTATTTAACTGCCAACCCTGAGTCAATGTGTCAACTTAATGTGTCAGGTTTGTGACACTTGAGAAAATACTGTCAATTTTGAGTAATTTTTTAATAGTGAGTAAATGTGCATTTAGGCATGTCAGAAAAGAATGGAAGTCATTAGCATTTATGCCAAAAACATGCTATCAAAACATTTTTTCTTAACAGGATTTTAAGTACAATTAGGCAAACATGCAACTGTCGTAGGCCGCTTCTTGCTACCTGTAGCCCCTGGGGGTTTACCTAACAGAAAACATGTAAGCCTAAAATGTCTGATAGTGAATATTAAAACAGAAAGATGCCAAAAGATAAAGTTAAGTAGCAAAACAGACAAGTCTAAAAACTGTAGATTATTGCAGCCAGACTTTCTAATAATCTTTGGATGTTAACAGTAGAATTATAGGGCAAGTCAGAAAAGAATGGAAGTCTTTTTGTATTTATGTCAAAAGAATGCAATGAAAATATTAACCAGATATCAAGTACAATTAGGCAAGCTTGTAACTGTCGTAGGCCGCTTCTTGCTACCTGTAGCCCCTGGGGGTTTACCTAACAGAAAACAAGCTAGCCTAAAATGTCCGAAAGGTGAACGTTTAAACATAATGGTGTCAAAAGATGAAATTAAGTAGCAAAACAGGCAAGTCTAAAATCTCTAAAATTATTGAAGCCAAACTTTCTAACCATCTCGGGATATTTACAGCAAATTTTGTAGAAATATTTGATCCAAAGTACACCTTTGAATCCTCTTGACTCAAGTTTATTGTAAATAAATTTGGTTCTTGATGCAAAGTCCTGAAATTTAGAACAAATACGACCAAATCTCAATGTATGTGACACTATTTTTATCAAGGGAAGTGCCAGCCATGGTTAGGCAGGTTTACAAATACTTGATACATTTCAGCTTCCGCCAGGTAAAATCAGTGAAAAGCCACCTATATCGGCCTGTATAGTAAGAATAGGCATGTAGAGTTTAACACTATTTGGGCTTCAGTGGCTGTGTATATACACAAAAAGGTAACAAAATTACCAATTCGTTGTTTGGTTTGTTTGACTTTGATACTCACCATTTGACCAAATAATGCCCAAAATACCGGCAATGGCAGAAAGAGAAAGAGAACCCTTAGAAGCGCCTTCACATCGCCTATAAATTCAATCTGAAATAATATATATATCATCAACAACATAGTTTAAATTGGTGAAATGCAAGGTAGTACATTTTAGTACAGTTTAAGCAGCAAAAAAATAAATAAATAAGATAAAAAAAATGGTTGACACATGTCATTTATTGGCACAGTGGCTCGGTATATGTTATATGTATATATTAATGATATTTGCTATGACACTTTACTATATACCGTGTAACTGTCTTCAGCGTAATCCAGCCAGTGTGCCTTTTGCTCTCCTCGGTACTTGCATCTATTTTGTATGGCTTTCTGTAAAAGTAAAAAAAGGTATTTATATGGTTAGTATGTACTGGCCTAATTCTACGTAGTCGAGGACATTTTTAATAACGGCATACACGCGTGTAACGATATTAAATTGTAAAACAGGTACTACATGGGTAACACATTTCAAACTTCGACACACAAGTGAACAGGAGAAAAAAAATCATCTGCAGTGGACCCAATATAAGAAGCACATGCAAATATGCATTTAGAAAGCTTCATCTGCCTCCCTATGATCATCATTTTATCTTGTGGTTCTTTGTCCGTCGTCGTCCGCGTGGTAGTTCTTCGTCATTGGCGTCAGCGTTCGTTCGTCAAGAATTCACGTTTTCGACTTCTCCAAAACAGCCATCCGGATTCACTTTAAGCTTGGTGAAAATATACATAGCATGGGTTCAAGCGGTCACGATACAGTAAGTTTTGGGTTTTTAATGATTTTCTTTTCTTCTGGTTCATGTTTTTTTTTTTTTTTGACAAAATTTAAAAAAAAAATCTCCCTAACCGCCCATCCAATTGCTTCGAAACTGGAAGACTTCTAGGGACCCCTAAAGCCTCTTTACTAGGATAGCGTTGTATATTTCTCATTTTACGATTTTTTGTGTTTTAAGCTATTTTCAAGTTGATCTCCAAAACTCTCTCCTGTATTCTTGGTTTAAACATATTTTATTAAAAAAAAAAAAAAAGAAAAAACTATTGGCCAACCGGCTCACAAGCCTATATGTAGGCCTCTTGTACCTATGCAACAAGACAATATGGGTATTTCAAAACACTTATGCACAGATAGACAAACATGACTAGAATTCAGAAAAGAGAAACAGGGAATAGTGTATGAGCAAGAATAACAACTTTATCAAATTCCATCGCAAAACCGTATTTTAAACTTTCAAGATAACTTAACATATTCATGAACTGCCTCCCTAATTTCCTCATCTTGACATTTCGGTAATTCCCCTTCCTTCAATTCCGAACAGTGGGCTTTTCAGGTTAAAATTGCCAAGGGGAACTATTTTATTCTGTAATTCGTTCCTTAGCAGAACCTACTTATTAGGTACATTCAAGAAAGAATTGGCAAACATGTTCTTGGTCTGCACTGCAGGAACATAACGGCAATCAATAACACGAATGCCTTCACTATTCACTTGGGTGCAGTCCATTCTCATTGTAGTATGGATGACAATTTTTCCTTCTCCAATGTGATACAATTGGTTACGTTAATATGTGTTTTTATTTGATGATCTCTTAAAATCATCTCGCTGGTCTAGTTCTGAACTAATCGAGAATGTAGATATCATCCACGAATGGCTGACGGGAAAAAGCAATTATAAAATATATTTTTCTTGGCCTCAAAGGTACGTATTTGTTTGGTCTCTGTCCAAATTGATCTAAGTAATAGATTAGAGAGGTATTCCGGTGCAATCCCATATATAATTTTGAATAGAAGTACCATTTTTTTCCTTCTACATTCTGCCTATGTCTCCCAACCCGTCTCAGTGCTAATGTGTTGGTGACTTGTATGGGCAAATGCCTCTGTAACAATTCGGGCTGCATCCAACTGAACATATACGAGTCTGTGCTAGTCGGCCTGTGCGCATCTAATACCAAATACGCATATTCCAGGCAAGGAAGTACAAAGGAAAAATTAAGAGTCTCTTAGCGTCGTCGTTCCATTTGTACTGTAAACATTTAAGGATACCAACTAGTTTTCTAGATTTTGCAATGATGTAGTCGACATGAGTTGACCAGGAAAAATCTGCAGAAATCCGAAGGCCCAAGTGTTTATGCACCTCCGCACTTTCAAGACTGCTTTTTATTGGATATTAAATTCGAATGATCTACGGGATGATTTTTCTTATTGTCAGGGATTTCGTTTAATAGAGTTAAACATGACAAGTCATTGGTTTGAAAATTGAGTTACTGATTTCAAGTCTTAGTTCATGGTCGCTGCTGCTTGAACGGGGTCAATTACTGTTCTTTCATCTTTTTTTTGGACATTTTCTCCGAAACTGTCAATCAGATTTACTTCAGACTTGGTGCGTATGCGCCTTAGGTTTTTGCCACGTTGTTCAAATCCTTGCGCTCCAATCATCTGAAGATTTTTAACGAATTTTGTTTCATTCAATTTCTTTTTTTAATGAAATCCTTAACACACACACACACACACACACACACACACACACACACACACACACACACACATATATATATATAATATATATATATATATATATATATATATATATATATATATATATATATATATATATATATATATATCGTATTTTTACTTTTCCTAACTTTTCCTCCCAAACTGTAAGTTTGATCCACTTCAAATGTATTGGAAGTGCACGTGGACTTGACTACCACAGTTGTTTACTATATGGTAGTCCATCCCATTGTCTGATTTTTTTGACAAAATATCAAAATTGGGAACAATAAAAGGCTTTGTATATGTTATAGACAGTGATTTTGGTCTTGAACAAAGGTGCGCTCAATATTATTCTTAATTTTACAAGACCACTTCACTCTCTGCATCTAAGGTCAGCTTAGCACAGAACTGTCACGATTCTGTTGTTTTATTGTTAGTAGCAGCAATAGTGAAGTCCTTATCATTTTTGATGCGGTCATCATTATAATTGTAATTACTAAGATTATTTCATTGCATGACTGATTAATGTACGCACAGCTACGCAGCCTATCACCATCTTAATCACGCTCCCACTCGCTTCCTTCTTGATAAACCATCTGGTTCCAAAGAGAAACAGACCTAAAGAGAATTAAGACATATTTTGGAACAATATATCACCCAAGTTTTATAATAGCATATATATATAAGTCATGTATAGATACAGACACACATGCAGAGAGAGAGAGAGAGAGAGAGAGAGAGAGAGAGAGAGAGAGAGAGAGAGAGAGAGAGAGAGAGAGAGAGAGAGAGAGAGAGAGAGAGAGAGAGAGAGAGAGAGAGAGAGAGAGAGAGAGAGAGAGAGAGAGAGAGAGAGAGAGAGAGAGAGAGATCCATTGCTTTAAGCAAGGGGATTATTTGCTTTAAGCCAAAAATTACTATTAGACCCACTACGCATCCCCGGATACGTTAAAAAAAATTAAAATAGAGTGTTTCTTGCATTAGGTAACATGATAAAAATGGTCAATTGTGGCAAAAAAAAAATATTGAATTCACACCCCATTACGACTGACAACATCAAATTCTTCCGCTTCAACACACTGTAATGCTAATTGCATTTTAAAGCCCGTCAGTGCAAATGCTGCGTGCTTGGAATACAGGCGTGATACTTGTGTCATCCGATAAAACTTACCCAGTGCCAAAAGTATCATCACAGCTGTAACGCCGAATGGCACCGGGTAGCAATCACTCCCAAAACATTTGACCTGTGCTGAAAAAAAAGAAAGAACATTTTTCGATGGCGTAACAATGAGAAACGCACATTAAATTTTGTGTCAAAATAGATGGGTACTAGCGGCCACATGAAGTTACTCTATCCGATTGCTTATTAAATAAACCACTCGCAATCATTCAAGTATACTCGCCGCCGGTTCATGTGTCATCGTTTCTAATTGCTTTGTAAGTATTGAGAGTCGATCTTGTTGACCATTATACTTTCATTGAGAATTAATTAACGCCGTTTAATGAAATGAAAAGTCGTGTTTTTGAAAACAGGGATTTCAACAATGGTATGCTGGATACCTCTTTGTCATACTTCCGTTCTGGAAATATTTTTAGTTCCCCGAATTCGTGCCAGCCATTATGTTTTAATTTTTCATATTTTCCCCACCTTGTACTGGGAAAAAATACGACATGTACCAGCACAATGAGACCCCCAACTATGACCTCTTTAGAAAAATTCAAGACAATGAAAAAAGTTGATAGCGACATACGTACAGCGTAACACTGGCGTCAGCATCATGGTCAGAAATGATCCAATGTTGATGGCCATGTAAAACACTGAGAAGAAGCGATCTTGTTGTTTTCGCTGTATTAGAACACATATCGGTGCTGTTTACAAGGAAAATATCAAAGGCCACTCTTTGGCCAATATATAGTAGATCTGGGTGACAAAGAAACGTGGACACTGAGCAAAATGGTCGAATGGGTGTATTACTTTATCTTGTGATGTGTAACACCGTATTGAAAAGATTCTTGCATAATACATAAGTCGTCTGCAAAAGATTGACGCAGTAGGTAGCTGCAAGCTGATATTGACTCGACTTTGATGTTAGAAGTAAAATGATACGGATTTTGTTTTTATGTTATGTACGCTTCCATTGAAAGACCACCTGCCTGAGAGACCATAATTGGTCATCCCTGATAGGGGTCTTTCAGGACAGGTTTCGCTGCATTTGACCAATTAAATACATATATTATTCCACAATTCAATAACATCCGATGTGATGATAGGGAGACTCGTGTTTAGATAATTATTTTGTCGCTGTTGTGAGAGCCACTCACATGAATCACGATTATAGTTGAAAACAGATGGCAACTCTGGAATTTGGCACCAATTGGTGTGTACACTTTCATATTTCAGTAATCATATTAAGGAAGTATATAAATGATCCAACAAGTATGCGCATACATACCACTGCGGAATGGAATGCATTTCTTGGTAATTTTGTAATTACAAAATAATAATAATAATAATAATAATTATAATAATAATAATAATAATAATAATAATAATAATAATAATAATAATAATGATAATGATAATGATAATGATAATGATAATGAAAATGATAATGATAATGATAATGATAATGATAATAATAATGATAATAATAATGATAATAATAATAATAATAATAATAATAATAATAATAATAATAATAATAATAATAATAATAATAATAATAATAATAATAATAATAATAATAGTAATAATAATAATAATGATTCTTTGGGCAAATTCTAATGCACACACTGGTCCCTCATATAGTACTAAACTAAACTAGAACACACTAAACTAAACTCGAATAAAATAAAATAAAGTAAAGTAAAATTGAATAAAATAGAATAAAATAAAATAAAATAAAATAAAACAAAATAAAATAAATGAAATGAAATAAAATAAATTGAAGAAAGTATCAAATGAAATAGAATAAAATAAAATAAATTGAAAGAATAAAATAAAATAAAATGAAATAAAACCTCGGACAACAGTAAATACGAGATCTTTTACAGAATGCAAATTCAAAAGTTACATCATATATATTCTTCAAAAAGGCAATTAAGATCAAATCAAGAACTGCAGCACACCCATGGGTTCTGATGTGTGCGTGTGTGTGTGTGTGTGTGTGTTTGTGTGTGTGTGTGTGTGTGTGTGTGTGTGTGTGTGTGCCAGCGTCCCTGTATGTGTGTCTGTGTCTGTGTTAGTTACGGTGTATGCATGAAACCGCGAAATTAAGTTACAAATTAAGGCCTGCATATGTGAATCAGAATTGCCTTACCCACTGATATGTAAGTGTACGATAATCAATGCTAATGTATAAAGTGGTTGAACGCATGCAAATTCACAAAGGAAACCATCAGCAATCGGATGTTGTTATCGCTTCTCCTGGTCCTGGTAAAATATTGTCGTAAAGTTGACGTCGACATAAGGTATTTTTTCGTGAAGATTGAAGAATATCCGTGCAATAATATTAGAAAAGCATAAGGTATTTTCTCGTGAAGATTGAAGAATATCCGTGCAATAATATTAGAAAAGAAAAAAAATACCATCCAGTGGCAATGCTTATGTGTAATATTATTGGTACGATATCCGATAATTTCGAAATTTGTTAGTAATTTGATGACAACAAAATCCCTAGCATTCTTGAAATTTTTGTGTGCTTCAAATCAACTACACTGCAAGGTTGAAAGGGAATGGTTAACACGGCATGCGGCAAAAGTGCAAAATCATAACAGCGTATAAATATTCATTTTGACATATCCAGAGCCAGACGTTCACTAATCAATGTCAAACGGTACCCCAAAATGTCTAACGCAAATTCGAATACAATTTTTCAGTGCTTTCAGAGATACGGATTTTTGATGAGTTGGACAAAATTAAAGCACCATAAAAAATGGAAATTGCACGGACGCAAGACCAGTTGAATAGTCCTTGAAGAGATCAACCAATAAAACATGTTCACTGCGTTTTTAGGGAACCAATTCAAGGAGTTTTCACAAAACTACATAGTATACACAAACATCTTCAATATCATCCCTCCATTAAACATGCTACCATGCACCATTATCGATCATTACGTAATTTCAAAACTTCGAGAGAAAAATTAAGCAAATTGAGGTAGTATAGCCCAGCGAACATGACAAAGTGGTTGAAACTGCATCCAGCAACATAGTGTAAAGCTAGGTGAGAATCCAGCTCCTAACGTCAATGGAAAATTTTAAAAGTACGAAAAGCCCACGCTAAATTTCACAACAGAAGGAAACAGCCATAACACCGTCCAGTCAACAAGGTAGGAACTAATGGTATCCAGCGGACGGGTATCTATATGCACTCTTGTAGTGCCTGTTCTTGGAGTGAGTCAACAGCTTTTGTGCATATTGCGCCTAAAGCGCGGCGAGGAAAAGAATACCGTTGACCTGGACCATTATATGAAATGGAACTATGAGCATGCTGGTACTCGAATGAAGGGTCCTTTTTTCAAACAACATTATCAGAGTATTCATTTGATTATTTAAAGAACTTCATCTTAAATACTTCACCTGCAGTCGCAGTGAGTATTCATTTGATTATTTAAAGAACTTCATCTTAAATACTTCACCTGCAGTCGCAGTTGGCATTGAAAGTGTTGAAACAAATGCCCGATCGATTTCAGAGATTTTTTTTTCTGTTCAATATCATGTCAACCAAACACATAAATATAAATGTCACGAAAATATGCACATGTTACTGACGCCTTAACATCCGAAAAACCTTACTAAAGCCCCGCCAAAGATACGAATAGAGCGACTTTGAAAAAAGGTCCTGAAGCAGTTTTGCAGAAGGGGAGGGGAGACTTCCATAAGCATGATATAATTTTGACGGGTGTCTTGCACTGATCCTATTATTGTGCTTTCGGAAGGTTTCATAAAACGTTATCGTTCATAAGACCTTATAGGTTTCTTTACCGATTAACAGGTCCGTCAAGGATTTCATTAGAATTAAATGTATGATTTGAAGTAATCCTGAGAAGTTGTTAAAGATAAGATTAATATCACGTTTCCTTGTCACACGAATTTCCACGTAAAGAAATTAAAACAAAGCAACTAAAAGTGTTTCTTAAGACGCATACTTGGCTGTTTCATCAATTTGTCTCAGGATGGCCTTGGATTTAATGCTTTTAAAATATTGAATTTGGTATACCCATGATGATAATATTGGAAGCATGCATCTATTTCTCCTTTTTCATCAACGCCTTACGCAACATTTTTTCTGGAAATAATAATATTCCATAGCGATTCTCTTGTTTTCCTTCAGGTGGTCTTACTTCTTTTTTTTTTACCTTACAGCCTATCAGCTGATCTCCCCCGAACGCACAAACACACGGCGTAACAATACCTGTTCCGGCAGCTACCAAAAATAGGCCAGTAATACAACCGATCCTTAAAAAAGCAAACCAAAACAAAATTAACATAAACTATATCACGGTAAGCAAATTACAATTATGTTGGTTTAAACCAACGAGAACAAATCACAACCATTGACGAGAACATCCATTAAAAAGACACACACACACACACACACACACACGCTATATATGTACATATATATATATATATATATATATATATATATATATATATATATGTGTGTGTGTGTGTGTGTGTGTGTGAGTGTGTGTGTGTGTGTGTGTGTGTGTGTGTGTGTGTGTGTGTGTGTGTGTGTGTGTGTGTTGTATAGTCCATAACTGGTGGTGCACAAAATTTGCCATAATGATTTTATGTATAAATTTCACTGAATCTGTAAATCGTTTTATGTACAATTACATCACGTGACTGTTCTCCATACCTCCCTGCTTTACCTGGAAACGCAGTCAGAGTCATCACCGTCAATCCCACAACGTAGACTATGGTGATATATACTATGGTCCTAAAACAAATGAACGCACCATGGAAAATAATGTTAAATGGTAGATACTTTTAAAAATGCTCTTGCATAAGCACAAATATTCCCGACCATACAATTTCCCGGCTGATTAAAAATTTTAAAATTATGGTTTTTATTTTCCCGAATCGTCAATCTGATATTAAACAAAAATGTACCCACAAAGTCTCTTGGTAATAATATATTAATCCAGGGAGACCTGAGCCCTAGGCTATAGTCACATGGCCCGCATGGCACGTGAAAAGCTGTCAACACAGTTAAGACAATCATTATAATAGTCTCTGGTGTTTTTCTAAAATTGAGTTTATTCAAACATTAGAGCTGGCGCATTACTTTAACAGCCTTATTAATCAGAAGAGGCCTGGTGTAAGTATCTTGTATGCCGTGAGAAAATTTCTCAGTATTTATATTAAAGAAATTGTGCTCATCGGGAAAATTCTGGAAATTACATACCTCGGGAGTATTTGTGCTTATACAATATTGCAAATCTGACGACATGGGCCTGTCGTACAGTGCCGATTTATTATTTTGACGGTAACAACAGCTTTAATGCTTGGATCATTGGTTGCTCTTACATTCTAAACCCGCTTGGGCTCAAACAAATGTCCAATCTATAACTCTCTTGAGGATAGACTGATTAAGTGTGGGGGAGGTAGGATCCGGTATTATGGGTCATTTCTATGATTAATTAAGAGATTATGCAATGGATTAACCACTGATGCAAAGGATTCTCTGTTGTTGTTTTTTTTTTTGTATTTTCAAAAAAAAAAAAAAAAAGCAAATGCACAAGCAGTTGTTACGCGTTGGTCAACATGAAATTCCTGAAGGTTTTGCCTGTGCCGATCGATTTGCAAACCAAGTGGGCACCCAGCTTCACCTTGGTCGTTCAGTACTAAAGCTCTGTTCATCTAAGAGGACAATTTTCGCTCTATAACTGATGGTGATATTGCTCTTCAGGATATATTTCGTCTCTCTCTGTACTCCCTTGTGCACATTATGTCCAGGACTTAAAACCTTGAATTATGTTTCAAATGTTTTTTGCATCAGTTGTGTATGCTAGTTGACTGTTAGTTACAGTGTATATTTGACGTTAAAAAACATATTGGTATCTTTACCGAGAGCCCTAGCTGTTTATCTCATTTACTATATACTGTAATAATATGTTTAAATGTTTCGCGTCAACATTATCGGGACTTATTTTATCGTACGTCAACGAAGGGAATTAGATTCCTTTGCGATGCCTTGACAGAGTGTGACTTGTGCATACCGTGTGGAGTTTTGAAATAAAATCCATCAGGAAATTTTGAATTACAAAGAGTATCAATTTTTCAAAGAAAATATGTTTAAAATGCGATCATAGTTTTAAACCTACGTTTCCTAATGCGCAAGACATGTTTTACCTCTTTTAATGTGAACTACAACTTACGTCGAACTACTTAAAAGGAACTGTTTTGATTAAATAATGTGGCAAATTCATCTTCCTGGAGAGAAGACTTTTTATTCACGTACCAGCATGCTTCTAACGACATAGAAGATAAAACTCCGGTCAACATCCTTCCTCGGCGCGCTTTGGGTTCATTGCGCCCAAAGCGTGCCCGGGAAAGTTGATAACTCTGTCCAAAACGTGGCACTGAAAGAGTTAATTAACACGTACTGCTTGCACTAGAGTAATATTACTTACCTGTATCTCCCGAGCCAGGTGTCCGCCACAATCGCCCCGACAATCGGCATAAAGAAGCACATGAATAGAAATGCATGGTAGATAGAGCTGGCCGTATCCTCGCCGAAATCCAATGCTTCCGTCATGTAAATGGCAAGTATGGCTGGCAAAAACAATTCATTTCATAATTGTTCAGTGCCACGAAAATAATGTTAATAAGAATGTTCTCGCATATAATTTGTAGTTATAAAGAGGCGTCCATGATATTATGCTCGTGGAAAGAGTATGAACAAATGATGATGATGATGATGATGATGATGATGATGATGATGATGATGATGATGATGATGATGATGATGATGATGATGATGATGATGATGATGATGATGATGTCAACCACAACGACGATGAAGGCATAAAGGTTTATTTCTTTCTTAATTTAGTTCACTTACTAGACATCCCATAGAAAGCAAACCGTTCACAGAACTCATACACCAATACGAAGAAGGCTTGCTTTGGGTAATCCGGCACGCATTTCCTGCCCATCCCGCCATCAGTCTATAAAAGAGACAAAGATGCGTCGCTTGTGACCAAGATATGTTAGGGCCCAGAAACTCCATGTGCTTTGTCAGCGCGTATGGAAACAAAATCTAAGCCGTCATGAAATTAAATACCTGGGTAAATTGGTTAAAAAAGTATGGTCCATTGTAAATCACACTGAGATTTGCTACATTTTGTAAGACCTTACCGTAACTGCAAAGTCAATGTTCAAACAAGAAAAAAAAATATATGTAAAATAAATTTTATTCTAGTCGTGCACCTCAAAGTCCGATTTTTTCTTATTTGCACGCATCATGGAATTTTTCCCCGTTCCGTTGGTGCCCCCGCTGTAAAGGGGAAGTTTTCCCAATAAATTATTAATTATTATTATACTACACAAGGTTCCGGCCGTGGGAGTGGGTTCAACCTCCATACCATGCTTCATTTCGCGATATTTAAATGTCAGAGTCTCGACCCCCCCCCAAAAAAAATAAAAGGAAAAACAAAAAGAAGACAAAACAAGATAAAGTTCATGACCTCTTAGATCCCCCCCCCCCTCCCAATAGGAACCGCTATATGGTATGAGGAAACTAACTTGAACACTCCGTAAAAAAAGGAAAACTGGCTTCGTGTTCAAAGAAAATGCATAACGACACAAATGTATCTTACCCCCATTGACCCTTCTTCCATAGCGGTAGTGTTAAGTCCTAGATGCGGTTTCAGTCAGACAGGACACGAAGCTAAAAGTAAGACAGAAATGTTGAATGTATTAGGATACACATACATAGCTCAGGTTTTCAAAAGGATGACACTTATCGGCCATATGCACAGTTCTCATCCAGGTACCCCACGCCAAATGTGAATGTGACAATGATTTTTTTTTTTTTTCTTTTTTTTTTTGACGCGGCAAAATAAAGTGTTATTTGACGATGCTAAAAGTAAAACAAAAATGTTGAATGTATTAGGGTACACATACATAGCTCAGGTTTCTAAAAGGATGACACTTATCGCCAACATGCACAGTTCTCATTCAGGTACCCCAAGCCAAAAGTGAATGTGACAATGATGTCCTTGGACGGGAAAAAATTAGTGTTGTTTGACGAATAGCATGCTTATGAAAGTCGTAAAAAGCAAACTTAAAAAGTGAAACTCCGAATCGGTATTATCAATTGATATACATTATTGACATACCATTCTCATGTACGGTACATCCACTGTATATATGCAAGTTATCTGTCCAGGTGAAAATGTTGTTCCCAAAAATAAAATACTTCTGTTTCTTTGTTCCCTGAAAATCTATTTTGTATGCTATATATAACATTTTCCTTTGGTCCCTAAAATTGTGCGTGCTTCTCTGCTGTTTATGAGTCTCACGAATGAGTAATAAGTATTGTATTCGGTATGCTGGGTATTTGGTTCGACCAGCGGAAGTAGGGTGGTGTCAATTGTCTGGTGAATGACACCTCAGCCTCGCTATTGTCTGATTTTTTTCAAACTTTTTTCTTTTTAATTAAGCTCTATTATTTTTTATTTTTTTCTTTATTTATTATTTTATTTTATTTTATTTTATTTTATTTTATTTTATTTTATTTTATTTTATTTATTTATTCATTTATTTTTTGGTCCATTGCCTGTTTTCATCAATCAAATTCAGGATCACACACGGCTGTTGATGTACATAGTAACTACACTAGGTCCCAGATGGCTTACGTTCGATACCAAAGTGAGACTCAAGCAGTATCGAACAACGGTAAGGTAATTATTTATGTTTTGTTGTTGTTGTTGTTGTTGTTGTTGTTGTTGTTGTTGTTGTTGTTGTTGTTGCTTCTGTTGTTGTTGTTTCAACTTGCGTATACAAGGCAGCTAGTAAAAAAATAAGACTTCGTCTGTCATGAAATTATCACGAAGGCATTGAACCAGTTATGTCAGGAATCATATAGAACAACCTCTTGGCACAATTTATTTGCACACAGTAAGATTTTGCGTGACAACTCTGCCGTCAGCATTGATGTGGCGTCACATATCAATGCATTCGAGCACGTTGCTAACGCCCCATGAGAAAGAATATGTGCAGCGAAGGTTTTCCGTCCGCTCGTAACTTTTTTCCACTCCGCAAAATTCTCGTTCGGAGATGTCGGTTTGTGTGTGTGTGTGTGGTACCACAATGTCATGAGCACTAATTCACGACATCTTGTTTGAAGACTTAAGTGTTGTGTTTCGTAGTGGAGGAAATACATTTATGCATATATCCAGCTATACCGGTCAAGAGACTTTTCCAAATAATCTAAAGCATTATCATATAAAAATCCCAATCAAATTTTCAATGGGGACTGTGTATCAATATATCTCTACCTGAGGTAAATTTAACCGTAATGTCATTTAATCTATGGAGTTACTGTTCTTGAATGTGAATTAAAGTGAATGGTTATATCAGTCGGTCCATGGAGTTATCGTTGATGGTATCCATTTTATATCAGTGAGAAAAATATATGAATTTTTTTGTACAAAACGTGAACTTAAAGGTCCTCTTGATTAATTGGGTACTACAAATTAGAAAGCTGAGGTTTAGGGTGGTTAGGGCCTACTAACAGTAAATTATGGCTTGGCCGTACCCCAGGCAAAGTTAATGTTAATTTCCGTTAATTTTGAATTTGACCATGTACTTACAAGTGAATCATTTGATATTTCACACAAAAAAAAAGCAAAAACAAAAACAAACCAAAAAAAAAAAAAAAAAACATATTAGTGGGGTTGTTTGCACCAGACATCTAGAAGCATGCAGTATAGTACTTCGGGTTGAGCGACCTTAGATGTAAATGAAATATAATCGTTCGCGATCGGTTGTGGCCGAAAGCCATATACAATTGCTTTCAGCCGAGGGGAGCCGAACATGGCCACCGCTGGCCTGCCACCAATTTCAAAACTCACATCAGGCGCGGATTCACAGGGGTTCTAAGAGGGGCCCGGACCCCCTTGCTGGTGCCTAAGATAAAAAAAAAACACATTTGGGCATGCAAATTGTCGCAATTAATGTCAGTTTGGAAGTTGGATTACTGCTGAAATAGTGTCTGAGCAAAAATTATAACTTTTTCCTTCTAAAAAGTACTTTTCATCTCTCAGAATGCAGACCCCCCCCCCCCCAACAGGTAGACCTGCGCACTGCAGCCTGGAATGACTTCCTGCCGTCGATGTTGGCCACTGTGTGACCATCCTGTCTCTGCCCCCCCCCCCCCCCCCGCCTCCTCCCGTCCATCCCTGCAGAATCCACCCTGGCACATATGTCGCCGTTTAAGTCTCCAATAGGATACACTTTTATTTCAAAGTGGCCGCACAAAAATAGAATTATATTAATCAGCGAATGTAGAGTGAACATGAAGTGTTCTGTTAACAGGTTGTACATGCTTGGTAATAAGCGGCCTGCTGATGGTGAGGCAGTCCACCAACGTCTGTTGGCATCATTTAGTAAAGAAACAGAGTAACCACACATTTCTCCAACCCTAAAATACACACACACACACACACACACACACACACACACACACACACACACATGTATGTGTGTATGTATGTATGTATGTATGTATGTATGTATGTATGTATGTATGTATGAATGTATGTATGTATGTATGTATGTATGTATGTGTGTGTATATATATATATATATATATATATATATATATATATATATATATATATATATATATATATATATATATATATATATATATATATATATATATATATATATATATGCAGCAAAACAAACCGGTTAGATTAGAATATGAATATGAAAAAAAATATTGTTTTCTCCTGGGCAATTTTTGTCCCCTTATGGTGCATTTTTTTCTCAATATAAAAAAATCAAGTTCGCTGTCATAACGGATAATGTTGCGACCACGTCACTGAAAAACAAGCACGTATACTATGTAATCAGTTGCATGAATTTAAAATATGAATGATATGCTGTAGTCCTCCTATGCTGAGCTAAGGTCGATAAATCTCAAGCAAATAAACAAAAAACAACAAAAAAGCACACACACATAACAAGGCTTTTCGTGTGGCTTGGTATTAAAATCACCAACTGAACATCTGTGAGTACATGGACAAAAAATCCTATATTCGCGCTATTCAGCCACATCCATACGTACCTGTAGTCAGTTGTCGTCATGCGCTTTCCTTTCTTAGGAACTGGTACAAGGTTCTATAAAGTATGTCACAAAACTAAACATGCTATGTATCATATGCCATGTCGCACTGTGTCACCCTTACCCGGTCATGTTATTGTATAGCGTCAGTAACTTTACCCGATGCAGTCGTTAAAGTATCGAAGCTCATTCGCGCTAAATAATACTCGGTTTTACTTGACGAAATACATCTTCATACCAATATTATTCGTTTCAGTGAGACGAAAAGTGGTTATGATGAAGGATAACTGATTCTATGAACTTTACTCTGTTATAATGAGTTAAACAGTCGTTTTAACAAGGCAATCGTTCAGTATGAGGTAATTGTCTCGCTACGGGGTGGGGAGGAGTGCGGCAAACAGTGGGCAAGCGAAAATTTTGTTGTTTCAACATAAGCGGTTATGACGAGCGTGAGCTGGGAACACGCAAGGTTCCAAGCTGCCCAGAGCACACATACAACTTGTAGGCCTGCCCCTGCATGAGGCCGAGGGTATATTCACTTACAAGACGTCGATCCTCCGAACCCTTTTTCCAAAACGTTCTAAAAAGCTTCAACGTCATCCTCATTGAAAATTCAACACTGAGAAACGAATAACTGGCATTTACGTTTCGCTTTGAGTGAAAACAATGTTATTTTACACAAAAGATACTATTTCAAAACTGCCTGTACACGACATTGATAAGTCAGGAGTCGACAGGCTGAAAAAGACAGCGTATTTGCACAGGCATATTGGTTTCCATTCCGACCATTTGGGCCTTGACCCTGTGAGGATTTTTCGGTTGAACATACACAGATATACAATATGTCGAGGTTAAATAAAACATACGGAATAATGCAAACGCTGCAGATATCCAATTATACAAACATGAGCAACAGTGCTATATATAATATATGTATGTATATATATATACTCACGTTTATAAATAGGGTCATCAGCAAGAAACCAGCAAGCATGTTTTGCAGCCTGAAATTCCCGAACAGTTCCCTTTTTTTTTTTTTTTTTTTTTTTTTTTTAGTTACAGCGGATGCTTGCTTTATTTTGCATTTCGTAAAGACATTACACTTGAATTTAAAGAAAGTATGAACGTTAAATATTAGTAAATCTTTATTTTACACACACTGTATGACAATATTTTGTTTAAAATGGGAAGACTGATAAAATTTATATGAACTCAGATATACATAAATATACGCAAAGTAAGGAAATTCGAATGTAAACTTACCGAGAAAAGGATTTATTTATTTATTTATTTATTTATTTATTTATTTATTTATTTATTTATTTATTTATTTGTTTGTTTGTTTGTTTATTTATTTATTTATTTATTTATTTATTTATTTATTTATTTATTTATTTATTTATTTATTCATTCATTCATTCATTCATTCATTCATTCATTCATTCATTTATTTATTTATTTATTTATTTATTTATGCTGAGGTCACATAGAGCGAAATCTACCTGAAATGAAATTATACTTTTGTTTCGATACTTGCCGCTAGAGTGGTGTCTACAACATTGCATTCCTAAAATAATAGGTATCATTGCAATGGATTTCATTTTCACCTGGTTATTTGAGTGCTAAACATGGATTTGTAGCATCATCTCCAAACCACTGATTTTTGTAACATCTTCACATGTGCAATTCAATCTCAGCAACGTCAATTTGTTGATGTGTATACGATCGCTAAACGTTATATATAATGGTTTTAGGTGTGGCTATTTGTTAAAATTTTCACTATGCGTTAAAACTTGTATCCGCCGTTTAATGTTACCTGTACCGGTTGTTAAACAAAATATGTGTATATTGCCGCTAGTTGTTACATTCACTCTTTTATGTTGTGCTCGGCATTCGAGAAAGAAACAGCCCTATTTCATGCATAGATCAAGGTCGATATTTTGTTCGTTTTTAATATTACATTTATGTTACAAAAACATACTTAAGCGACTTCGACTTTTTCCTCAGGCTGTGTGCTGTGGTTCATGACCAGTCTAGCATCCGTAACTATAATATTGTTAATATGTGAAACTAGTCAAACTGCCTCTAATAATAAGACTTAGATAATAGATTTGACACTAAATTATGTAAGGTCATGTTTATTTTGCAATTATACATGTAGAAAAAATATAAATATACATATAATATGAACAAAATAAACTATAAAGAGCATGACTGCTGGGAAAGCTCCCTAAACCTGGATTTTTTTCCATAGAGGTCACATAAATAAACAAATAAATAAATAAATAAATAAATAAATAAATAAATAAATAAATAAATAAAATAAATAAATAAATAAATAGACAGATAAATAAATAAATAAATAAACAAGCAAACAAACAGACAGACAGACAGACAAACAAAGAAACAAACAAACAAGTAAATAAATAAATAAATAAATAAATAAACAAACAAACAAATAAATGAATAAATAAATGAACAAATAAATAAATATTTTTTTGTTCTTTTTGTTTTGTTTAGTAGCTGCGACACCAGGGGCGGTGCACCATGGGCAACTATGGACACTGTCCATTCTGTCCCAATCCGTAGGCCTACCATTGTGACACTCATATTCATGATTTTAGTAACTAGACAAACCGGCATATCAAGGCCCTTCATATTTACGGACTTTGGACATAAAATTTATTTTCTGTTACTAACAGATGTTATTAAAGTTTCTTACAAAATTGCAGCTTTTTGTCGATCAGATCATATTTTGCGTCATACAGTATATATACCTTGATTTTTCACATTTCATGCAAAAATATACATGTAGTCATCATTGAGCAGAGGCCATATTTCCTGCTGTCCTTTTGGTTACTTAGGCTCGGTAATTGTCTTCACCAGGTATAGTGTCACACACAATCTACCTCCCCCAGCATCTTCTATCGACCATGTTAAAAAACTGACCCATATGCACATGTGGTCACGAGTTATAATCGGAGGACATTCAAAAAATCAATACCGTTACTGTTCCTTCGATGCAAGATCTAAAACTGGGGTTTGGGGAATCTTAACAGAATTGATCTCAACGCACCGGATTTTTTCTGGATAGTTCGGTGGAAAAGATGGAAAAAGAAAACGGCAAGGTAAATAACATTTATTTGATCTATGACGAATGATGTAATAAGTGCTTGCGATGGAAACTCTTTTTATTGATTGAACACAGTTAGATAAAGGGCGGTATGATGTGGGCATGGCTGTTTTCCAATTTCTAATCACGTGCCGTGTTAACTATTAACTTAAATCATACGACTATGAGCATTCGGTGATTTAATGTTCCTGAAACGGAATCTGCCTCCAGAGATGACATAACTGTATTAGTTGGCAAACGATTACCACATAAAAATGTTTTGTGCATATAGAATTTCGGAATTGAATAAGCCTTTAGTTCTGTTGTGCTTTTTTTTTTTATTTGCACAAGCAAATCGAATTGCAGGCAGATTTATTACTTTGTTGTCTTTATCTTATATATTTATTTAAGATTACGCTAGAATGTACAACTTTCGGTAATCAAAGTGCCTGTATGTACAAGTTAAGACCCAGCTTGTCCCTGCCTCAGCCTATCTTTGAAGTTCTTGCTCAAGTGTTATTAATCTGTTGCCTTTCACAGGAGCAAAATTAATGTGTGATCGACCGATTAGATACATTTTATGCACACAGTAAAAACACTGCTTCGAAACCGTGAACAGTTTGCACACCGGTCATTTCAGGGGCGGATCTGGGGTTTCTGCTAATTCATGATTCGGTATATCTCTTGAATATCAGGCATCGTCAATCAATTAAAATTAATTTTCAGGCTGATGACCAATCTAAACATATTTAGCGTAAAAAAAAAAAAAAAAAAAAAAAAAAAAAAAACCTGTTTGTAAGGCACGCAGAGCAGAAAACATACCCCTTTCTCTGAGCAGGGTCTGGGGCCGATTTTCTTTTCTTTTTTTTTATAAAAAAAACGTCGCTCCTGCAGTTTCCTCTGGATCTATGGTTGGCGAATTAAAGTTTCTTAAGTCACGCGGTCTCTAAAAGAAAGTGCAAAGGAAGTCCTTAATTTTATATCATCTACAGACAACCTGGAGTTTGACGTAAGTGACTGTAAAGACAGGAACTACTTCGGGTGCAATATTTGATATATGTCATTAAAGGCGTGAACCCGAGGCTCATCCGCAATAAACTATCTGTTAGCCATTCTTTAGTGACTATCCAATCTATAGGTCGCCAATATCCTGCACACGTAGTTTAATATAAGAACAATAAACGAAAAATCTTCAGTGCCTCATATCAACAGTATTTCATTGTTGCTTTTGCTTGCTGTTGTTGTTGTTGTTGTTGTTGTTGTTGTTGTTGTTGTTGCTGTTGTTGTTGTTGTTGTTGTTTTAAATAAATTGTTGCAGCTAATTGCATTAACTTCCTGGTTCACCTGCACACGGCGTTGCTTTTCTTTTTCTTTTTTTTCATTTTTTTTTTTTTTTGCTTTGTTTTCGTGTGTGTGTTTCTTTCTTTTTATTATTATTATCATTTTGTTCACTTTTCTTTTTAACATGCACTTTGTCCAAATTCTGAAAATTAAAGTTTGGATTAATTTGGAACCCTCTTCAGGAGGTCCATTTTCTCACTAAATGGTTCAGCTGACCTACATGTAGATTTAAAGGGTCACATTTATTATTTTTTTTTTTTTGTTTGTTTTTTTTTTGTTTTTTGTTTTTTTTAGCAAATTGTGCTTTATTCCACTGCTAACAAAGCTCCACACAATAACCGCCATGAAAGATTTCATTAACATGTGATCACATATTGCCATTAGATAACAGTATCATGACCCGTAAATTCCCCCCACTATTTTCTATTTTTTATCAGCTTTGGCTGGGGGAAATCCTGAAATTAAAATTAGCCAGTATAAATATTTGAGTGTCATTTTCTGATTATCCAAGTGGATATAAGCTGACTGCTAACATGTTCTATTTACCGCTGCGTATGATGTTTGATATCTAATATGCCACGCCTGGAAAACAAAATGTTTCCATAACATAAAGTGCAATCTTTTTTTCAGTTGCAAGAAGTATTTGTTGTAAAGATTGGAATGAATAATTTACACAAATATGTCGACGGCATTACCGATGATTCCAGACGATTTTTTTCTTTCCTACTATATTTCACGCTGAAGTTGCAAGGACAACAACGACTTATTTTGTCAAAGTGCAACGGTAACAACTTCCTTCTGTTATTAACTGAGCTGACTTTCCGCTCAACAAAGCCTATTGCGTGGTCCTCGTCCGCCCAGAAGTCGCATTTTGAATTTCTAACACGTCCCCGGAGAGATCTCCTTAAAACAAGTTTGCAACGTCAAACTTGCTCCAGGATCCTCATATATTTAAAGGAACAGATAGATAGACAGACAGACAGACAGACAGTCAGAAGGACAGATAGACAGACAGACAGGTAGATAGATAGACAGACAGACAGACAGACAGACAGACAGATAGATAGATAGCTAGATAGATAGATAGCTAGCTAGCTAGATAGCTAGCTAGCTAGCTAGCTAGATAGATAGATAGATAGATAGATAGATAGATAGATAGATAGATAGATAGATAGATAGGTAGATAGATAGATAGATAGATAGATAGATAGATAGATAGACATACACATATTTATACAGTAAATATTCATATTTATTCTATACAAGTACATAAATAAATACATTTTAAATGTTTCAGGGCCGCTCCACTGGGTTTTTGGCAGACTATCCCAAGTGCGTGTTCTTTATCCTGGGCAATGAGTTCTGTGAGAGGTTTTCCTATTATGGGATGCGCGGTAAGCACATTTTTAGGAATGATAAGACTTGTTGTGAGCACTGTAACCTCTCCTATTGAGAAATCTGTGGCAATGTCGTCAATGAAAATCAAATGTGATATATTTGCTCTTACTGTTAAGAAGCAATAAAGTAATATTGTGACGGTTAAAAAATGTTTCATAAAATACCTATTCAACATATTTCAATTAATATTTTGTATTTGAAAAAACGATAATTTTTTACTGTATCAGATCCACGAGACTCAAGCGTGCACCACTCCTATTGGGTGCTGCATCTTTATGGACTTACATCAACACAAACTCAACGAGCCTTAGTTTTGTCACCCTCGCAGGCAAAAGTTGCATGATGGACAACACTAAAGAAATGTACTTGCCTAAATTTTGTGAGAAATGTATTTTATTGAGCACTAATGAATGGGTTATACAAAAATGCTAAATCAGTGTACTTATGAGTATGTACAAAAATTAATGAAAAACATTCATGAATTATAACAGTTCATTTTAAAACAACAGCACAACAACAAAAATGTTTAATATGGTGTCACAATAATGTATTCACTGCAACAATGACAATCCAAGTCTAGTGTTACAATTTTGGTATTAACAATTTTTCTATCGGCATCCGCTCTCAAATTCACCCAGCGTAACCGTTACGGTAGGCGAAGTTGAGAATTAGTGAGATCCTGTACGATCGATGCGAACGTGTACGATCTTTGTGATCCTGTAACTGGCAACCACGCTACCAACAACCTCACCCAACAGCATTGATCATCCCTCATAAAAAAAGGATGAAGTGATGGGATGGCCAGGTTGACTGTAATTTAATTTAGCATGTGTCTGGCCCAGTGTTAGTGCCCAAAGGTCGGCGATACAGAGCCACCATGTACGTGCAGAAAATGATTGTAATTGATTTCTTTGTATTCTGTGACTGTTGTTCCATTTTTGTTTGACTGACTTGAAGCCATTCTGGTGATCTACCTGACGGAAGCGCTCAATTACAGTGAGAGTGGAGCCAGCGCGGTCTACCATGCCTTCATCTTTACCTGCTATTTCATGCCACTGTTTGGAGCAATGATCGCTGATGGCTTGCTGGGAAAATATAGGTGACTGATCACACGAAGATTACGATTTTGCTTATGAATTACGATTTGCAGTATTATTCTTTCAAAATCATTTGACAGAAGACATCTTATAAATGGATTGCCAACAGCATAAAAAGCACATCAATTTAACCGTTGATTCATTTTACAAGGGTGGAAAGATAATAAAAGAAGCAGCAGGAAGAGGGAATATGCGCACTGGGGCCAAGGAAGCCAAACGTGGGCATTAGGAAGGCCATATCTGGGTGATATGCTGGATAGCATGGTAGAGAAAGCAATATTGGATGAAACTACCCATGTTGATAGATCACACCAGTAGAATCAAAATAGATATGTTCAGTGACTTTAGGATGACCTTGAAGTGACCTTGAACGCCAGTTTAGTGATCTGAAAGGGTCTTTATTGGTCATTTTTTCTTCTTTTAGACACATGTATAACCAGATATCTCAAAAAGTGATGACCACAAATAGTGTAAAATTTTGGGAAGAAAATTTTGATTTTTTTTGTAATTAACCCAAATATGTTAAAAAAAAACTGTAAAAGTGGTATTTTGTAATAGTTTAGACTAGTTATACATTACAGGCATACATCTGTATATGAAATAAGCGGAACACAAAAATCAAACTCATTTAGTAGATGATTAAGAAAAAGGACATTTTTCTGACATTTGAGAAAAATACCTTTTCTACCCAGATTTTTCTAGATCAGTAAATGTTTGTTTACATGCCAAATAATTTTTTTCATGATAATCCCCCAAATTTCTTTGTTTTTAACTAAAATGGTCATTTTGAGCATATATGTATATTATATATATATATATATTATATATATATATATATATATATATATATATATATATATATATATATATATATATATATATATATATATATATATATATATATATATATATATATATACGGGTGAAAATTGACATAGGGGTCTGTTCATAGCTACATTTTAGCTTTCAAGGTCAAATGAAGGGCACCTTTTATATGGCCATGGCATATCTCACTATCTGCCAAATTTCATGAAGATTGATGACCTTTAACGCCACAAGATAATGCCGAATATATTCTTAAGTGAACAAAAATTGAACATTTGGCCCCATAGTGTCAAGAGAAGAGAAGAGAGGAGAGAGAGAAAGAAAGAGAGAGAGAGAAAAGAAAAAGAAGAAAAAGAATGTTACTTGTGACATATCTTATTCTTATTGTTATTGACCTCGTAATTTGTATTGTGTAACTTGTTCAGTGTGGTATCTGCGTGTTCTTGATTGGGAAAAACAATGATAAACTGTATTAATCTGTCAATGTATGTGAAGTTTCATCAAATTCGGAATGCTTTGTGTTTATTACAGGACAATATTGTATATATCAGTTATATACGCTATAGGGAACGTTGTGATGTCTTTAACTTCATTCCCTAACAATCCCAGCAAGTAAGTAATACATTTAAATGCATAGTTACTTGGAACAAGTTGAAGCATATTCATATATTTTCACAATATGTTTAGATTGAGAAACACGATAAATATGGGACAGGACCTGTGAAACTAGGATATAACCTAATTTGCTAAATGACGGTAATAACACTCCACAATTAGTTAATATGATTTTGTAAGTGTAAGTATGAACATCATTGCGTTTAGTTTACGTGTACCTTCTGCTTTAGATCAGCAAACATTAAAGAGAGCATTAACTAGCTAACATGGGCCAGTTCCAGATCATTAAGGCACTTGTTGTCACGTGTAACAATGTACACTGTTAACAATAACAAATGTGTATACCTGCTATATTTACTCATGCACTGTACTTCACTGATGTATGTTATAGTGCATTGACTCGGCACCCGGGTACCCCCCCCCCCCCGTCAAAATACCAAAAAGTGGGGTCCCGAATCCAATTATTAATACCCGACGATTTCCGAGAAAAATAAACAAATTCTAGATCTATGTGTATTCGTGCCTCTTTCACTGTAATGGTATTATCTGTTTACTTTTTTCTCTAAGGGATAAGCAACTTGTCGAATGGTGGAAAGATTATACTGTAACTGAATAAAAGCAAATTAAAATATGTTGCTGTAGTATTATTTCAGTAAGGGATTTACCGCGGGTACCCGGGTACCTGCTGCGGGTCCCGGGTATTAAACGTAATTTATTTGAGGGTCCCGGGAGCCGACTTTTGCCCCAGAGTCTATGCACTAGTATGTTATGAGAATGATTTAGCGCAGAACTGAGCAAAGTTTTGCATATTTAGCCACCTATGTATAGTAGGGCTGATCTAGATTTTGAATGCTCAGCGCAGGTTGTATAGTCGGGCTATTGCTCATCGCGGTGGGTACTGGTGGAATAAAGCCCTGCGTCGGTGCATTTGGTGGTGATCAGTTCAAGGAACACCAAGTAAGATCCTTTCTAACAACATTATCATTATCGTTGTGTAACTCCCTCACCAAATACATTCACGTGTTTCGGTTTTCGATAAAAAGCCTGTAGATTTTATATTACAAATTTAACTTAGGGTAGAACAAGCATTACTTTTAAACTTCAAAATATTTTCAGTTGAATTTCCTTTTTGATGTTTAACATGCAAGTCATCACATTAAAATGACAATAAAGATACAATAAACACAAAAGGGCCTGGCATAAGTACTCGGGACATTAACATAGGCCTATCACTGCTTCATATAGTTATACAAACATGTGCAACAGTGCCACATCTTCTGTGTAGCTCTTGACACATTGCGTACATTTTACGAACACACTTGTACTTGCACCAGGAAGCAAAAAGAAGTAAAATCAATATATAGGTTACCCTTTATATGACCTGACCAGAAAATGCATACCGGTACCAAAACACCACCATTCAATACCTGAGTGAATATGCATGTATATATATATATATATATATATATATATATATATATATATATATATATATATATATATATATATATATATATATATATATATATATATATATATACGTGTGTGTGTGTATAGGTTTAGTCACGTCGCAGAACATACTACAGTTATTTTCTACATTTTTTAGCTTAACCGTAAACAATAGTATGCAGCTGTACCGTAAGGTACCAACCTTCTATCAGAACTTTGTATGTTTTCAAGATTTAATCTGATATCGAAAGAATGTTTGCTCTGTTTATCGCAGTGAGTGACATACAAAGATGAGTTATTGCGCAGCAAGCACACTGATTACAAAGCGTTAAAAGAAATCTGTGGATAACAAAAAAATAGACATACAACTTTAGTCTGAGACAGTTCGACAAAAAAATGGACTGAAACGTGTAGGTGCAAGTGAACTTCACGAAAAAGCGAGCTCTTGTGTCTTTTGTCTACCGTTAACTTTGCTTTCGTTTTTATTTTGCATTTAGAGAAAGCAGCAAGATACGTTCTTTTCCATCTTCTATATGGCCATAAACGTAGGGTCCCTCTTGTCCATGATCATAACGCCAATACTGAGAAGTAAGTACTGTTAGAGATGGACACTATTGCACCGTTTGTATGTTGTATACCCAGAGCCATACCCCCCTCCCCGTCTTCCTATGCCCTCTCCTTATTACATTAAGTGTTTTTTTTTAAAGGACTGCAATTAACATGGAACATGGAAATCATTTACATATCGTTCGCCAATCATGCAAGTTTGATACATCCAACAGAAGCATCTTGAGTTAAATATTCGAAGGGTATCACCCTTGGATTTTGTTTTGGCTGCTATAACTGGCCTATTCTCACATCCACACTGTTCTTTATATCATTGAGAGACTGTACTTTCCA